>RJWJ010001645.1:0-123508 GCA_004363605.1 Indri indri | reverse complement strand
TGTTTTTCAGCAGTTCTCACAGCACTTGACACAGTGTCAGGCACAGAGTGGCATGGTAAAACTTGTTGGCAATTCATGAAACAGTTATTACTGAAAAAGGAAAAAAACGATTTCTAAAGCTTTCAGCATTTTGTAGTTTGGAAATAAACATTCTCTATAATGGCAGTATTTACAAAGCAGGGAATATGCTACTTAGAAGCTAAAACAGTAATGTTGGTAACTTTGCTTCCATTATTCTCTGTTAATCATAATCAAGCACCCCTGTTAATGGAATTTGTTGAGTTTGGGATTTGTCAGAATGTTGCAGGGTTTTTTACTCACATTGAGGAATGTTCTCCCTGATATAAATTGTATGAGGAAGGTTTATAGGGCCCACAAAAATCCATTCAGTTCTTTTTTTAATTCTCTCATATGCATATGCCATTCAAATATTCTGCTAAAAGGTATCTGCATTGTTGACATTGATATTGGGTACCAGGCAAGATGATAAATGTTTTATATACAGTGGCTCATTTAATCTTCACAAGAAATTTTAAAAAGGTATTACCATTCCCATTTTATGGAGGAAGAAACTAAGGCTTAGGGAGGTTAAATAAGGTGACCAATGTCACATATGGGTATGTTATAACTCAAACCAAGAGCTTCTGCTCCAAATCTAGTCTTTATTCATGAAAAAATGGGAATAAGTAGATAAAAAATAGCAAAACTTTTCCAGATCTTTTTGAAAGAAGGTAGGGCATAAATTATAAATAAAAATGCAACTGAAAAAAATAAAAAAAACTGTTCACATAATTTCTTCATTGATTTATCCATATTTAATCAGTCATTAAATATACATGTTCACCACTGCACCAGTACTATGAGGAATAGAGAGGTCATCTATGTAGCAGGGATTAAACTCTGATAAAAATTGGGTTGCTAGTGATAAGAAGGAAAAGGAAAAGTTGAATCATTAAGCAATATTTTTTCAAAGGTCTTGATTCCTGTGGAAGGTTCTAGGTGGAAACAATGATTTCCCATCAGAGTGAAGTCTCTAAGAGCTTTTTAAGAGGTGAGGAACAGTAACAATGAGAACATCAACGTAATCGAGTTTGTTATTGGATGTACACTCAGCAAAGCACAGCACGAGGCCCTCTGCTATATTTTTTGTCGCCCTCATGACACTCTGGGGTAGACGTTACTGTCGCCATTTTGGAGATGAGCAATGGGAAGCTCAGAGAAGTTGGAAAGCACATACAACCAGTGACAGTGTCAGGATTCAAACCCAGATCCATCAGGGCCCAAAGCCTTCCACCTTTCCACAAAGCCATGCTGCTCAAAGTTATCTTGCTGCAGTGGTTGTGTTGTGTGTGTGTGTGTGTGTGTGTGTGTGTGTGTGTGTGTGTGTGTGTGTGTTTTGGCTGCTACACAGTATTTGCAGGAGGAAAACAAGGAAACCACACACACACATACACACACACAAACAAAAGATCTTAAGTTGGGGGATAAGGAAAAGAAAGTACACAGACGAGTAAAATAAATGAGGAGGTTTATCCAGTCATCTGTACTATTAATTAAATTTAGCTATCTACCAGCTAAGTACTGCATGGCTCCATGGTGATTATCAAGGCAGTCAGGATTTCGAATGGCGCTGATAGCTAAGTATAATAGGATTATGCATTTTTTTCCCCTCAGAGCTGAAGCAAAAAAGTTCCTCTAAGCCAAGGTTTTCATGTTGTTTTTTCCTATTAGAAATTAGGCCAGATTGATGCCAGAGACCTCAAGGAGTGTTGGAGCCTATTTTCATCTTTGTAAGGGAAAAGACGGAATTCTTGCAAGGTAAATACAAGAGCCCAGAAACACCTGGCTCTTCCTGCCTCAATCTGGACTTATATTCGATGGACTAAACTTAGCAGAAAAGCCACAGGAATGGGGCAACGAACACAGCCCATGCCTAATACCACATTTTTATTTGATGACGTTTGAACCATAAATATACTTCACTTTTAAAAACCGATATTTAAAAAAAATCGTGTGTTAAATGAATTTTTGTAAATAAGTCTTAATTTAAATATGGATCGATGATTAATATTTCATTTTGGAAATATTCTTCTGTGAAATTCAGTTTCCCGAGGGGACTAACTTTTTCACTTTAACAAAAGTATTTTGACTGCGTCTTTTAAAAAAACATTCCTGATGACTTACGTATCTTATAAATGTAGATTATTTTTTGGTGAGAATATACAAAAAGGTTAACCAGCATTTGTTTTAGGTTTGGAAATGTGTTTACACCTAAACGTATTTTAAGGTATTTAGTACAGAATGAAACTGCTTTAACATGAACTAGATATAATTTGTCATGTTTGTGAATAGAAAACTTTTCAATGCTATAATGCTTTCTTTGTTTGGGGCAGAATATAAAACAAATTCAAAATAGCAAAGAATTAAAGAAAATTTTTAGAATGGTTCTTAACACTCAGATTAAAAATACAGTTCTCAACCCTTAGATGTAGGCTTCTTTGGAGAAAGCGAAAATGAATTTTTAAAAAATCTTAAGTGAACACACTGCTTTTTAAAAAAGAGATTTAAATGCTGTTAGTCATTTTAAAAAATGACCATAGCTACCATAGAGACTTTGATTCACATTTTTCTGGTGATACAACCCCCTCTTGTATAAACATATACACATACCAATATGTTATGTGAACTGCAATCTTGCAGTGACTTCAAGGAAAAACTTGTTTTTATAAAGGAACTCATATTTTCCCATGCTTCTTCACTTCTTGTGCAAGAACTTTTATGAGATTCTTTATTTATTTTCCTTTGTTCTTCCCTTTTTACTGGAAGAGAACATTATCTGGATGTAATCATGTTCAATGAGAATAAATTCTGACTAAGGAGATGATTTAAATCAATGACCAACAATTAAAATGCCTAATCCTACCACCACTTTGGATATGGCAGTTGAATTTTACTAGGTCAACACATTAATTTATTCTAATGCAACATATGTCCCCCCCACAGGAAGGAATGCTATTTCAGTAACCTTCTGTTTCATCTTTGCAGACTTGGCCATCCTCTCTGTAACTTGGCTGGCTGAAGTTGAAGTTCTGTAGCAGTAGAAATACAATGTGAACATCTCTGGACTACTTCATCAAAGTCCCCAGAAACTATGTTTTTCTCTCAGGAGACTACCCTATAGCATGCTAAATCATAGCTTGTATTTATCTACCAGTAAGCCTGTCTGGTGTTCCAGCCACCTGGAGCTGACACATATTTTCCCGTGTGAAGGATGCCATAGCAACCAGATTTGTGGCATGGGCAGAAACCAGCCATAATGATGCTGCAATTTTAGTCAGGAAGCCAACACATAGCACCCACAACAGTATTATTATGAAGAGTGTCTTAAAAACTCAAAATTCATCCCTTTTCAGGGCTCAGATTTTTAGACACCAGAATGGAAATTACCCCAGACTCTAAGAGAAGGAAGGTGGTAGTTAAGATTGGAAAGACCTTCTGTTTCAAATCTGTCCCTGTTTCTTACAAGCAAAGCCACTTTGGACAAGTTAATAAACCTCTCTAAGCCTCAGTTTTCTCTTCTGTAAAATGGAGATAATAATCCTGCCTCAAAGGGCAACCATGGGGGTGAAAGGAGGTGATCTGTTCTGTGGCTGGCAGAGGAGAAGCACATGGCAGCTAACAGTTTTTAATCATTAGGTTAGGGAAGGAGGCAGTAGACATGGGACAAGAAAAGAGTGGTCCCCCAAATACGGTGCGGATGAGTATATTATAAATTTTGTGTTTATTTTGAATATTTTATGTAAATAATTTTTAAAGAAATAAATCATTATGCCAGTATTCGATGGCAGGATGTGATAGGAAGTGCCCTTGCATGAGCTGCAAGCCTGCTGGTGGTTTCTGGGAGGGAGAGAGGAAATTTTCCAGGACAGAGGACTGGCACCAGCAATGTCACCTCCATCCTTGCTTTCAGTGCTGCCGTATATCATGATGTACTGTGGTCTGCAAGGACCCCACTGAAAGGCTATTTGGGTTACATTGCCTACTCTTAACCAACCTAATCCTCACAAAATGCAGTAGTGACTTCAAAAGATTCTTGCAGAGGAACCACAAAGAGAGAATATTAATTACCAGCAATGAGTAGTCAGCAAGGAAGAACCAAAGCTGAAGTTTCCCTAGACCTAGTACTGGCCGTGGTTTAACAGCCACATCTACAAGGCAAGAATGATAAAAATAGATTTAGACCAGACAAGAAGCCATCTGAATTAATTTAAAATTGTCTGGAAGACTATTTGAAACAGGGATTTATATAATTGCTAATGAGCATTGGTCTTTATGACTTGAGATATTAGTCAATGATAGGAGAACATGTATATAGCTTATAAATTATACATGAAGACAGATGTATTGGGAGTACTGCTCAAAATTTTGTTACTGATAGGAATGCATATTCATAAAAGGGTAGGGCCACAGTGCTAGGGACCGTGACTACTGAGTGGGCATATTACCTTCTGACCTGTTCCACATGTGGCACGCACAGTGTGTCTGCACTGCATGCTGGATAAACTACTGGGCTACGGGAAGCCCAAGGTAACCAGACCAAGCCTTTGGCCACCCCCGGTCCTACTCAGCTAGCCCAAGGCAGAAGGGGTCGGTATCTTCAGCACATCTACTACCATTCAAAGCACGCTCATATCCCATGTAAGGCACCCTCAAAGCACATTGGTTGGAAACTCAGTTCTACAGACAAATTTAGGGAGGGTCAATTACTGAAGAATACAGCTATTTGGTTCTAGTTGAGTTAGCTCGATAGACAAGGAAAGAGAGTTTTTAAAACAAATGAACCTCTTGAGAATCAGCCCAATAAAACTCGTGGGCTTGTTGTCAGAGATAAATATTTATGCTACCTCATTCTCTCAAATTTGATAAAGGAGCAAACTTTATATATTTACAAATATTCCCTTTCCTCTCCATCAGCAAGCATATCTCAGCTCTGCACGTTCAGCATTCAGTGCAGCAAGTGCTAACGCATGTTTGCCAAATGGATAAACAAGCCACAGCTAAGCAAAAACGCTGTTCATCAATCCTTATATTCCTACCTAGGAAGGTCCTTTTCCTCTTCCTCCCAGAAGCTAGTCCAAAACCTTGGCAGAGATTTCCCCATCCCGGCCCTGATCCCATGCTGCTAACTCACTCTTAGCTGACTGCCCCTCTCCTTGACGAGTTCATCAAGGCCATCCTACAAAAGCTGTAGGACAGTCTTGATGACAAATACATCAACCTAAGTCATTCAGAGAAAACCCAAGTTGTCTTTGACTTATTCTTTATTAACCAAACCCACCAGTCACCAAGGGATGCTTTGTTGAAACAGCTCTTCTCAGGGCTTTTCCGTTTTCTGCCCTCTCTGCCCCAGCTAGCCTGTCAGCTCTCGAGGAACCCAGGCTCAGCCCTGTTTGCTTCCTCCGCTTGATGCGCTCTTAGCCCAGACATTTACAGACCCTGCCTAAACTCCCCTTCCTTCGGGTCTTCACTCGAGTCCCCTCTCCAGGACACCTTCCTTAGTTACCTCGTGTCTGTTCTGTGCACTGAAAAAACATTAACCTCTCTCTCTCACATGCATACCACCTTTCCCTGTTTTATTCCTTCTCTTTATCAGTTATCACTAAAATAAACATAGTTCCTTTATATTAGTATATGCTACTTACATAAGCTCCATGAGGCAGGAAACTTTGGTTTTTTGTTTTGCTTATTCCTGTATCTCCATAGCCTAAAATTGGGCCTAGCACATGGTAGGCACCCAACAGTTGAATGAATGGATGGATGGCAGGATTTCTGCAATGGACCTATAAATGGTGTCTCCAATGCACCCTCCTAGCACAATATTCACCCTAAATTACAATTTAGAAATCACTACCCCCATCATAAATTGTCAGTAACTACACATGATTTATTAAATAAAATCTAAAACCCTTTAAAAAAATCTAGCCCTAACGTGCCTTTCCAATCTCATTTCCCAGCACAGCTATCTCTACATATATCCTAAGGTGTAGCCAAACTGGGGCTACTAGTTTATTTTGAACACATTCAATGCTTTAACGTCTTTGTGTTTTTAGACATATATCCTTTGATCTTGAGTATCTATTCCCTCCTTTGCCTCCTACTGAAATCTATGGATGTTTCCAGCATAAAATAATAATAATCAGCATAAAAATCATTGTTTCTTAAATTGTGCCCAAGATGGGACTATAACATCCTTGAGAAGACATTATAGGCCTGTTTCTTTTTTGTAGTTCCTTGTACATAGTAGATGTTCATCAAATGTTTGTTTAAATGAATACACAATGTCACTAAGCTGTGGATTTTGAGACCAGAGAATTACAGTGAGGTAAACATTTAGGTCCTTTGTAAAAGTAATACACCAATGCCAAATAAGTGAATGGCAGTGAGACTGGAAAGAAAAGTAACATTATAGCTTAAACTAACATGAAGCAGGAGATACCATACCATATTTTCTTTCTCTCTGTTGTAATGCCTGGCACAGAGAGGTCACTTAATCTGGAGTTTGATCCTTAGCTAAAAATAAACTGCTTTTATTTAAACTGAGCTCCCACTATTGTTTAAATCTTTTGTGGTTTTATTCAAGTACTTGCAAGACCCAAAGAACATCAGTCAGGACGTCTCAGTGTTATATAAGGGTTCTTTTCATGGAGTAATTTACGGTTAATTGAAGAAATTGTATCTCATCTGCATGCTGGGTTTCTCCTCCCCCGGCATGTCCTGTAATGTAAACAGCCAGTCACTGGCTGGGCCCAGTGCAAACGGACCAGGGTGCAGGATAATAAGCACATGTGGAAAGAACAGCAGTTCTCGGGAAATTGTTCTAAATCATTGTTTTCTTGTGGGGAGTAGGGAACCAATAATTCCAAGAATTTTTTATAGCACAATTTTGCTGAGGCAGTAGAGTGCGTTTGAATTTTAGGGCCTGTGAGCAACAAACAGGGTCCTCTGGCCCCTTGCTGAGTGCAGAATAAACAGGTCTCTCCGAAAGCCTGAAGGTAACTGCTTGTCCCCTCTCACTCTTCCTCTCTGGCATGCCGACAGCACTCACGCCCTTCCTTGGCATCCTATACGGCCTCGCCTCTGGGGCTGGAGGATATTGAGTCTTTCTAGTAGCTTGCTCTCTCGTTCCCGTCCAGCTCCCATAACTAGCTCAGCTCCAGTGCGAATAAATGACCAGCCCACCCTGTGCTGCCCACCAGTTGAATGTGGAAGCCATTGGCAAGGCACGAGCCACCATGCTGCCTCATGAAGGCTTCTCCTCAGTCTTCCAAAGCTTCACTGAGGACGAGGCCACTTCAAGGAGCTCTCCTAATCATTAAGATTTAGGTTTCCTGTAGGATAAACCTCTCAGGACTCCACTTTCCCCTGTTCCTTCCACCCTCGACCTGCTGGCCTGACACTGTATGTTTGCTTAGTTGTAGCTCATTCCGGGATTTACTTGTGTATTTATTACTGTGTTTGTATTCATTTTTGAAGTTGCCATTCTTTCGCCATTTAAAAAATGATCTTTTTGAAGCGGAGGACTTGTATGACTTCTTCTGCAGCACATGGAACATACATCCTAACAGGACCACTTAGAAACGTGCTTAAAGAAGACACGTGCTTCCCTATGCTTTTAGGACAAGATGGATGGAAAAATGTTCCTGCCCACTAGTGATCCTTTGCTCTGACCCCTTTACCGAGAGCTTCAGGGGGTGGCGCTATTAGTGGGGATGCATTTTAAGTATTATTCCAAGAATTGAAAACAAAAACCCTCCCCCGCTGAAGACAGAGGTGGGTGATGGGGGGGTGCATCTCAGTGGCACGGCCCCATCCAATCTGGGGCTGCTTATTCAGCTCCACATTCAACAGACTACACAACCCTGGTTTGGTTGGAGGCTATTCCTGGTATTTCTGTGGTTTATCCTGAAATAACACGCAGAAACTATTATGATAACGTGGCTTTACCTCTGCCAGTTATTCCATGTAAAAAGGGATTAAATGAGAGATTACAAAAAACTTCTACAATTTACATAGTTTCCTTCATCGTCATTTAACAAGTAGACTCAAGTTTTCTTCTTAACTGTTTTAAACCTTAGCTCAAGAGAAAAGTTAAACCAGTCAGAGTTTCTGTCTCTGTGACATTCTAGTTTTGAACGAAAAGGGATGAGACAGGCCTTCTAGGCCCTTCCTGATCCTAAGATTATTGTTCTCTCAAAGAATTTTCAAACGTTGGCCTCAAAGTTTACCTTATTTTCAACATTTTCAAAATTTTTTTAAAAAAGGAGAGTAATAAAACTAGAAGACTGGTTAAGAAGTTGCTAAACTTGATTGCTCCAAGTATATCCTTGATTCTGAGTAAAGTACCTTAAAATAATGGCCCTCGGACCAATATAATTTGTACAGAATTGATCAGGCAATCTTTGGATTCTTAAGAATTGTTTTCTGATTATAAAAATAATGTTGGTCACTTATTGGCCATTTTTCATTTTATTTACGAATAATATGCCAAACATCTTTGTCAGAAAGTTTTGTCTATTTTTTTTTACAATTTCTTTAAGATAATTTCCTAGAAGGAGAATTACTGTATCAGAAGGTCTTGATAAATGACTGCCAAACTGCCTTTCAAAAACATGGTCAGATTTTCTTTTTAAAACATAGCTAGCCACAGATATATCAAGCCTCTCTAGGAAGAGAGACAGTTGGATGATAGTTTTAATTTTTAGTTATCTAAGTGTGATTAGTAGGATTGAGATAGGACTAGAAAGTTAACAATTTATCTACTGGTGATTATATATTGAGCTTTGTGTTGTTGGAATCTTAGGTTCCCAGCCTAAAACCATCTATATGTTATTACACTATAATGGTCAAATTATTCCAGACACACAAATGGGTTCCTGGATTCTGTCCCAAAAGGCATGTAATGACAGTCACCACAAAGGAAAGATGTAGAAAGACTGACTCTTTCATTCATTCAACAAACATTACTTGAACACCAATCAGATGTGAAAAACTCCAGTAAGCAGCAGGAAACCACAGCAGCATGGCACCTCCCCTGTCTTTGAGGAGCCTAGGAAGGGAGGAAGGTGTGTAAACAAGAATGAAATAGAACAAGAAGTTTATATTAAGGAAACCGTGAAAGAAGAGGGCTCTAATTCTGTAGAGGAATGGTGTTGGAGAAGGTTTTGAAGACTAGTGATGTTTAAGGTAGCTTTGGAGGATAAGGGGAACATTGGAAATTAGTCGAGAAAGTATTTAGTAGAGTCGACTGGACTGAAGTTAGGAGAGCATGGAGGTGTGAAAACATGGGGGATAGTAGTGAGGTCACCTGGTGGGTGGCAAGACTGGTTCTTTCTGAGAAGTGATCTGTGGGCTCCACAGAAAAACACCTTTGAGAGGATCACAAAAGGACGAGGGCTAAGATAAGCCCTTGAATGATGGTCAGGATTTATTAAGAAAGGGAAGAAAGGAAGATGTCAATGTTTAGTGACTTTAAATGGCTTTAAAGTTTTCAAAGCATTTTCATACACATTATGTCATTTAAGCCTCCCAACCAGCGTGTGTGGTAAGACATGCATTCTTATTCCCATATCGCAGCAGCAGAGCTGGGGGGCAGTGGGGCTAAGTGACTTGCCCAAGGTCACATGGTTGAGTAAAGCTTCCACGTTTCACGATTCCAGGGGTCACCACCCCTGTGTTCGCTGAATAGCACCCTGGTTCTGTGTGCAGCAAGTGGTGTTGGCAGCTGCGATCGGCAGGTCTGACTTCTGATGTCCTTTGCACTATACTAAGCTGCTATCGTGTTCATCTTTTACAATGAACATGATTTAAAATGAAAACGCACTAATGACTCCTATCTTTTACTCAATATTTTATATGTTATTGTGCTGTCACTTTTATTAGATTATTTTGAAAGACAGTGTATATATATGAAGATAAACATTTATTTTTAGGTGGTATATACATGTGTATCATTAAAATGTAAGAAAATACTAGGTACCTTAATTTGCACTACCATCCATTTTCATTATATTAAGAACTTTAAAAATTACACATATTCAACCATTCTAGATCAAAGCAGTCTTGCACCAATTTTAACCCAATTTCTAAAACTTCAACCTATTTGAGGAAATGAGTAATTTATACAATGCTAGGAATTGTGATGAGAAAATCAAAGAATAATTCCACATAGAGAAAAAAGATGAGTGCCAATAACTTCGAGAATAGTCTCCTACAAACAACACTACTTCTACGTAAGATTATGGAATTTTGTTTTTAATGATTCTGAGTGCTTTGCTTTTTCAGTGTTGTGCAGAAGTGCTGTCTAAAAAAAAAGGCAATTTCATAAATGACACATGTACTAAAAGCTAACAGCACAAGATGCATTATAAATAATCTTACTAATGTTTGAAATGTCTCTGGGAGACAGAGATGGCTAGAATTACCTACTATATTTGTAAGCAGTGAAACAGATTTATTAAAAGGTTAATTATCTCCCTCAAGGTCACAAAGTTAGGCAGCAGAAGGCAGTGGCTGAAATCCAAGGTTTCTGACTGCTACCTTGGTCCTTGCAATCAATTTAAAATGTCTCTGCAGCGTCTGACGTGGGTACTGTCAGAAGTTGGCGAAAATTCTTTTACACATTAGAAAAACAGGTCCGGGTGCTACCCTGTCACATGTCAGCATGTGTCGGCACATGTGAGTCTAGCTCACACAAAATAGGCTGGCTGGCACGGATGAGTCCCTCGCATGCAGATAGGAATCTACACATCAACAACCGCATGTGCCAGCATCGCACAGACCACGCGCACACCGCTAAATGACTGCACAGGTTGCTCTGAGTCTACGGAGAACCCTGTCTACTCATATTTTCTTCCTCTCATTTTTTCAAATCTAGACTGTAGGAAACAGGTTAAACTACTGAAAAGAAAGTAAGACAAAACGTTCAGTTTCTGATTTCCCCAAGAAGAAAAGACATAAATGTGGTATTTCTTACGAAATGTGTGGAAAGGCCCTGCAGAAACCATATGGTTGTCAGTAACAGCACGGTCTCATTCAAAGGTGCTAAGAACACCAAGGAGACCAGGATGTCAGGAAAAGCAGAAATAGATCAATACTCCTCCCCCACGTGTAGGTGTCCCCACCATCAGTCTCTGTGCCCACTCTATGTAAATGAAATCAATCAGTGAGGATTTCTGCAAAATGCATAAAACAGTTGTCTTCTAAGCTCTACCAGAAGATAAATGATTCCAGACGTTGGCCTGTGGCCATTTTCCCACACATGCTACAGAGCTCTGACATCCATATTGGGCCATAACACTGAGTGGTTTCTGCTTTTGCGAGTTTACAGCCAGTGCTTCCACTTCTGGCTTGGATGAGACAGCCTGCTAACGCAGATGCTAAATAAGTCCCGTTCTGCCTGTGTGGATTGTAAGAGAATCGCCTTTTGCCAATCAAGGGGCTCCTGTGAGCCCCTTGAAAACTTTTTGCCATTGCTTGTAGAATCTCACCATCCCAAATCGCTGCCTTAGATCCCTTCGGGATTAGACAATCCCAGCCATAGAATGCAAACCACTTAGATGGGACATACAATTACAAACGGCACAAGTCCAACTTTGAAAATGAAGACATCGGAAAATGTATGAGACATAAATAGCAGGATTGTTTTATATGGTAGTTTATGCTCTGGAAGAGGGTAACGGACTTCTAGAGAAAGATAAACTAAAGATTCAGAAGCAGCTTCCTTTAAAACGATGTCAGCATCACTAACATTATTTGGAAGGTACATGGGAAGTCTAGGTCACATTCAGGGCTATTTCAGTAACCTCTCACATGGAATTAAGCATCCTAACAGACAGTATTTATTGCCAGCCTCT
Organism: Indri indri; assembly: GCA_004363605.1. Lineage (NCBI taxonomy): Eukaryota > Metazoa > Chordata > Mammalia > Primates > Indriidae > Indri > Indri indri. The sequence goes on along the minus strand of RJWJ010001645.1, from coordinate 111,596 downwards.
TAAATCTGAAAGGTGGGTCACTTTCTCACTAACTTGACTTTGAGGAAAAATACAGATAATTTTGCCCCTAGTTTAAAAAAAAGAAAGAGAAGAAAGAAGGAGGGAAGGTAGGAAGGAAGGAAGGAAGGAGGGAAGTCCTTATCTATATTTGTAGTCTGAAATAAAACAAGTTTCTCTGAGATTAAAGAAAAGTAAAATAAATCTTATTAGTAACTTTCAAATGTTTTTGACGTGAATAACCAAAGTGACAGGCACTGCTTTTTAATTTTAAATCAAGTTCTTGTGAAAAGAATGTTCTTCTAAATATCAAATCCACTACACAGAAAACTTTACACATCAATAACAAAACTCACAATCCAAATAGGAAGTAACTGTTGTCTTTCCCACCACCACGACCTCTTTTTCCATGGCACACAAACTTACTTTGTTTAAAAATGTCCTTAGGCTGTGCTGTACCTTTGGAACAAAAGCCCTCTCTTCTTCATTTTCTGCTTTCTTGAAAACTGCTCCTCAGAAACTGACAGACGGTGCATCTGTCACCGAGTGTTTTCTCTTCATTATCTCTGCCAGCTAATATTTCCTCTGTGCTTGGCTGTTGTCTGTGAGACTTGTCCACATCACTCTAGCCTGATCAATGGTGTGCCTGGTTTTGGCCCCGCCTCCAGCTCTAAGAGAAAAAATGAAAACTCACAGCTGGATTTCCTATAAATCCTCTCTTTTAGAACTGGTTCTGCTGCTCTGGCACGTATCAGAGGAAAACAGTGCCAGTCTATCGCAAACCAAGAGGGGCGCTCCTTCTCCTAGGTCCCCCGGCACCAGTGTCAGGTGCCTTGGTTATATAACAAATCCAATTTTAAGTGAGTCTAAAACTTCACAGGAGAGGAGGAAGCATTTTAAACCTGGCTTAGGTTTTTCCATGCCTAATAAGACTCAAAAGAAGATGCCCAGGACTGAAACATACACACACACCCAAGACTAAATAATTTTTAACATGTTAATATTGTGAAAAGCACTTCCAAGGGAAAAAAATGGAAAAGGAGAAATTGCCAAAACAGGACATTATAAAATTGGAGCTTGTGTAATTTTCTCTCCTAACACTCAGGTCCTTATTCACATTCCAATGACATTACACCCTAAGCAACAGGATTTGCTGGTATTTACACTCACACGGAAATTGGTGAATCAGGAGCATGCAGAGGATGTGTTTCAGGTTCTAGATGAGAGGACTGCATCGCTGGGTTAACTCCTACCAAGTGGGGTTGAACAGGCCACCCTGGAATAACCAGTCTGTTCTATAAATTAGCAGGACAAACGGTGCATTATAGACTTACATATCTGGCACAGTTAACAGCAATCAAACTTTATCAGCTAGTAGAGACCACACTTTGAGTGCAAATAGCACATGTGCGTGTTCCTAAATGAAGGCTAAAGATGTGAATACTGTACTAGGATTCAGAGTCAGAAGATCTGGATTCAAGTCTCAGTTTTATTTCTTGGCAGTGTCTTTGAAGATGAAAGGAACAGAGTACGCCCTGGAGACCTCACAGATGACTGCAAGATTAAACGAAGATGATAAAGTACTTTCTCGTCATTGTGCAATGCTTATATTGTTCTTTTTAACAACAGAGAGAATATTAAATACATATAAATATTTAATCTGGCAAAGGATGATACCAAGCAAAATACCACAGCTCATGATAAGGAGAGCTAAAGATAAAAGGATCCTGGGAATAGGGTGCACCGTATAAAGTGCATGCTGAGGACAACAGCAACTCAGATTCTCAGTATTTGAACTCTGCAGTGAGAGAGAAAATACGGTAAACAGAGATCAGAGCGGGGCTGAGTAGTGAAAGTCTGACATCTTAGTGCACCATCCATGTTCTCACTCCACAGAATCCTGGAACTGTCATGTGCCATTAGTCAGTGAGCCCTTAAGGGCAGGGACACACACAATTGGTGTCTGTCCAGTAAGTCAGTGAAAGAGACAATGGACTAGAGAAGAGGGTGAACTTGGGCTTGGTAGGGAGAGAGGCTTTCTGAGTCACTGAAAGGTAAGATTTTGTTCAGGGAGCCCTGATCTGATCTGGCTTTCCACACTCACTCCCCACCTCTTCCCATCTCCACTTCCTCTCGTGACAACGTCATCCTGTGACAATGAGCTTGAGTCAAGAACTAGGATGTTTGTAAACATCCCTTTAATGAGAGTGCATGGATTTTTCAGGTAAATTCTTACTAAATGGTGCTGCAAGTCCTTGCTTGCTGTGGCTACCAAGAAGTAAGCTTTCCAACTCCAGGAGGACCCTGCTCCATGAGGGCTGTGTGACAGGCAACTGCGACCCCCTTCCCCCAAGGAAAGGTGGATGAGGGGGCTGTGCCTGCTCCTACTCTGCCGGGCACTTCACTGCCATTGAGTTTCTGTGTTCTTGACTGAATACACTGGGAAATTAATCTACTTTCATAATAGCTTCAGGTGTTATCTCTTGTCTCCAAGCTGAAGGATTATGCCAGTTTTGGGTAAGGGAATTTGCCAACTGTGAAGATCTAATCTAATAATTACTCTTTTTTTTTTTTACTCCTATAATGCGCAAGGCATGCTATGCCAGCCACCCCAGAGGATGCATGCTGCCAGCTCCCTCCGGAGCAGCTGGTCTGCAAGAGCACGTGCAATCATAACCTAAAACAGGATATGAGGGTAGCAGGAGGTAGAAGGAGCCAAGATTGGGGAGCAGGAGTGGGGGAATCCAGAAACATGACGAGGGTGGTGGCACAAAGCTGTCCAGGCAGAGACGAGGGAGGATACTCCAAAGAGAGGGACACTCCCAGAGCAGGCAGTGAGCTCTAAAGCACCCGAAGAGACAGGAGGCAAGGTGAGCCCGGGAACTCGTGCACCATCTGGCACTGCCGAGGCAGAGGGGGGACACAGGGGGAATCAAGTCTCCAAAGATGAGAGGGAACCATATATGGCATGGCCTTGAATGCTGGCAGGGGGTGTGGGGAGTTACTACCAAGCTCAAGCAGCAACTGGGAACCTTTGAGCACAGGTGTAACTTAATCTGAGCTGTGAGATCTAGAAACCGTGCTTAGGATGGATTACAAAGTAGAATGACCCACTTAGGAGGCTACTGCAATGATTTAAGCAAGAAGTCAGGAAGTCTGAACTAGGAGGAGGCTGGTGACAGCAGGAAGGGTGCTAGAGGCAACTAGAAAGGCATGAGAGTTGGGGAAGATGCGTCAAAGGAAATCCATGGAATTTTTCCTGGAGATATTTACAGACAGGTGTACAAATACATGCAAGTTTTTATTTTGGCATTATTCATAATTGTAAAAGATTGAAAATCACTTAAACGCCCACCAATAGGTATTTAGTACAAATAGATTATGGTACAGCCATATAGTGAAGTATTTTGCAGCCACTTAAAATACTTATGCAGCTAGAAGAGAGCTGTTGTAGTGTGTGGGGATAGGGACCAGATTGCTAGTGGTTACAGAGTACATATAGAAGAGAAGTTGTAGGCAGGGAGTAAATTCATGGCAAAGGAACGAAAATAGTGGGGAACAGAATGAGCACAGGCAGGGACCTCACGATTTGCATTATGCTCCGGTATTGGCACCTGGTTCCCCAGGCCCATGACAACCTAGAGTTGTGCAGTGTACAACCTACTCAAATGTATGTGGCAGCTTTGCTCACAACCACCAGCTCGAAGGTACAAGAAACCTGACTAACCTAGCCCTGACCACTCTCATGGTCAAAACCCAAGAACCTGTGTGCCTGAGCAAATCAGCATTAGAAAGGGAACAAACAGCAACACCACCCATGTTTGGGACCTAAAAGTGCCTTTAAGGATTATACCGGATGGCAAAGCAAACAGCATGACATCTGAAGCCTCCCATTTTTTTTTTTTCAAACTCTAGGCCTAAAACGTCAGTTAACTATTCCAAGGAACATCCATGCCCAGGTGTAAATGCACTGCAAGTCCATAAACCAAGCACAGCAGTAATAATTAGGACAGATCTGCTGGTCCTCAGGCTTGTGTTCCTTAAGCTAAGGACTCGATCATTGTTCCCTTTCTTCTCAATGGCAGGGCATCTCTAATGACCACACACAAGAAACAGAGTCCAGTTGCACAAGAGGGGGTGTACGAGTTCAACAGCGAATGGGGGCAACGGCAGTTAAGAGTTGTCTGAAGGAACAAGGTAGGAAGGACCCTAGAGACAATGGATATGGCTCTTTGGGGACTTTGCTTTCTTTTTTGGAGAGAGCTAGGCTTGACTATGAAACGCTTTCATCAGCTCTGCAGAGAGGACAGCACACGGAGGAAGCAGGACTCCACAGAGGAGCACTGAACTTCAAGGGAGGGGCCGTTCCAAAGTAACAGGATGTAGACAATTTGCCTTGTGCACAAAATCCGTGCAAGAGTAAATTAACAGCAGTATTTCCCAGCTGGTGATGGCAGTATGGCTTCATGGATAAGAGTGTGTTCCCTCTTCAATGCAGTGAAAAAACTGCACTTAATGTCCCAAATGCCTGGATTCTAATCTCAGCTCTGCTGGTACAAGCTGGGTGAACCTGAACAAGTTGCTTATGATCTTGTATTGTTACATGGATGATAATGGTACCCATCTTAGGGTTGTTGTACAGATTAAGTAGGTTAATATATGTAAAATGCTTGCAACAGAGCTTGCCATAAACATTCAACACATGCTATCTATCATTCCATAGTTAGAATTTTAAAAATATAGGTGATTATGGCTACACTCAAAGGGTTGACTTTGATTAACCACAAATCAAGGAACTGAGAATTCTCTGCAAGAATAGCTAATTGTAGTACTTGTCTGTAATTTAAAATACTTGAGCATATATGGTGCGATATTATGTGTGTGTTACTTAGGTTAAGCTATAACACAGGCGCCGCTAGCATCTAATCAAGCATTCGAAGTCTGGGAGATAAACAGTTTGGCTGGCATTCTAAAGAGGGAACCTCTACTTCAGAATTGGCGGTTATAAGCCCCGAAGTTACCATTTCTTCATCAATAACCTCCAGTTAGCATTCTGAATGCCAAAATGCGCTTTGATTGGTGGAAATCATTACTGTTGATGGACTGGCTAAACATACTCAATGTAAAAATGCAGTAAAACCTTTACCTGCATATCTCTCGTGATAATGCCTTAGTCTAAATCCCTAAATGATCCATGAGTTCTGGAGGGCTCTCCTTGCCTGATGCCTGGACAGCAACTACCCTTGGAATCTCAGTGTTTGCCTTAAGCCTTGGGTGAACCTTTTATGTAAGGCTGTGGTTGAAGCATCTAAAAGGAAAGTGAAGAGCTGGGACTTCTTCAAGCCTGCACGCAGTTTTTATGAACTTATGTGTGTGTGTTGCTTGCTAATCAATGTTTGTATATCTGACAGAATTTAATCCTGCATTTGATTATCAATATGACACGGTTGTGAGGTTTTGGGGAGAGCAGTCGATTCTCTTTTGTCTTAAAACTTCTTCTTTAGCCACCATTATCTGCCGAAAAAACCTAAGAGTTGTGCACGGCCAATTTGATTACATTAAGTCACCAGTAAAGACAGCATGAAACCCACAGGACATTAAAGAATATCAGTAAAAGTTCCAAAGTTTGCTTGACCAAAGAACCCAGAACAAAAATGACTTCTTTTTGGTCATATCTGGTTAGGTCTTGGATACTGAGAAATTCACCAATTTCTTGGCCAAAATGAATTAGAAAAAACATACCAGAAATCTACTATTGTTATTTAATTATCTGCATTTTGCTATGAATATAATTCTAAATGTGAAAGTATAGCTATAGTATAGGATGGGTTCACTCATTTTTAATAAATTATTTTATTTTCACAGAGTAAAATCAAAGAATAACACATCTTAATAACTAATAAAATAGCCCTTAAAATATTGTTTAAAAATATCTTAAAATAAAAATATTACATAAAACATAAAATATATTAAAATACAAGTGTTCTTTAAAATATTTTCTTAAAAATATTTTAATGACACCAAATAACGCTCATTGTAAAATATTCAAACAATAAAGAAGTATAGACTAAAACAGTAAAAGCCCATTTTTATTCCCAACTCCTAATTTCACTTGCCTCCCTGGAGGTAGTAACTATTAATAGTTTGATGTGTATATCCTTCTGAACACACACACACACACACACACACACACACACACACACACATATATACAGTCCCTTGGTGTCCATGGGGGATTGGCTCCAGGACCCCCCTGAGATACCGAAATCCACAAATGCTCAAGTCCTTGTTATAAAATGGTATAGTATTTGCATTGAATCTACACATGTCCTCCCATGTACTTTAAATCATCTCTAGATTACTCATAATACCTAATACAGTATAAATGCTATGTAAATAGTTATACTGTATTGTTTGACAAGAAAAAAAAGTCTGTATATGTTCAATACGGACTCAATTAAAAAAATATTTTCAATCCTTGGCTGGTTGAATATACAGATTCAGAACCCATGAAAACAGAGGGCCAATTATATATGTGTATGTACATTTGTGTATGTATTTTATGCATGTAAAATATACACATATATCTATATATGCATGCACATATATACCCATGTTACATATCCATAAGATAATTCTTATTCACTGAAACAGAATCATATCATTTCCATTATTCTCAGATTTATTTTGTTCATTTAACAATATGCTTTGGAGATCTTCAAATGAACAAATAAGGAAACTACTAGCTTAGCTTAGTCCACGTGACTATTGTAGTCAAAAGTGTGGTCCAGGGGCGGGGGAGGTGCTTTGCTCCAAACTGTCTTCAGAAGCATGCCTGTGCCTTCCTGGGTGGATCACTTGTCCACCCGAAGCTGACAGATCTGCCCCTTCCTCTCCAACAGTTTTACATCCTAGGCAGTGTGGTAGAATAGATGAGTGGGTGAGTGAATACGCAAACTCATAAATGAAAAAATTCATTGAGTAGAATGCAAGTAGCTCACTTCCTGAAGGTGACAAACTGTTGCTCTAGCATGGACACAGCTATTCAGAGTAAGCCTGTCTGGTTTTCCACCCCATTTTAGGCAGAAAATAAATGCCACCTTCTACTGTTGAGTTGTTCTTATTTATAGCAATGGAAATGTGGAACTTTCAGATTTGCCCACTGAGTTGCCTAGGCACACGTGCACCCAGAATATGAGCAAGTGGCGACATGTATTGATCCTCAGGGGCCCTGCAGGCAGGTACAGGCAGGTACAGATGTGTATAAGAAGGCCTTTGGGACTTTCCACAGTCTGTGGGGTCATGGAGCCCATTTTCAAGTTGCAACTTGTGTTTCTCAGGTTCTCAGAATACTACGTATGCCTCCAACACAATTTCAATAGCCAGCATTCCAGGTAATGTTGAGAACCAAACAAACCTATGTTTATAGTGTACTCTGAAAACAAACCACTCCACAAACTCCTCTTCTAGCATTTTACATTCCTAAACAGGCATAACAATCTATCTTATAATTTCTACTATTATTAAATTGCCTTTATTTTTCTGGGAAAAATGTTACCCTTCCTTATAAAATTATAAATGTTCAGTTTTTTGTTAGTAAGCTGTTTAGAATGGGAAGTTTGGTGAAACCATTATGTTTCTAGATCTAGGCAGCCTACCCCATCTCTCGCATGTTCTTATTTTGAAGCAAATCAAGGTAATGTGCTTGGCCACTTAGGTTATTGGTCCTGACTTTTCCCACTTCCTTCATCTAAAAAGATTCCATAAGAAAAGTCAGACAGCACATCTGGAGCACAAGGGCTCTGAAAATGAACTGTAGGAGTAATGCCAGCTGTACATGGAATTCAAGTAAGAACTTAATTCCACATCAGGTGCAGTTTGACAATGTCAGTGCTGCCTTATCTCTGTGGACATTCCACTGTACATATATGATTTCTATTTCAATATTTCTAAAATTCCAAAAGTTACACACTATGGCTTATATTACCTAAAAAGAGAAATGGGGGGTGGGGTGAGGGGAAGATCTTGTCAGCAAAAAGGCAATCATGCATTGGGAAGTAGTACTGAAAAGAGAAAAACACAATTAGGTGGTACAAGAATAACTGTTCAAAATAGAGGCTCAGAAGGATGTCAGTGATAAAAAAAAAAAAAAGAATTTCTGTCACATCAGCATCTTTCCTACAAACCTGATGCTCCAGAGAACGTGCTCTTTGTTTCTGCTGCCGAAGAATGGAACCTACTCTGGCTCTCTCGTGCTAGGGAAAGTGCGTGTGTGCAGTTCTAGCATTTAGCAGCCGCAGATGAGTGCAAGTCCACAGCGAGGCAGAAAGCATAAAGTACCTGCTGGGGTGAGGCAATTTCATGCATTGTGCTCATGGCAATACTACAAGAATGGATTTGTGTCTTGGAACTGGCACTACTGCGCTTCAGGATTGATTACCCTAATTCTAGGCTTATCTTGTCCTTTCACCCCTACTGCCAACTAACCCCTTAACCTGTAAATATCACATCTTATACTGCTTTCAATTTTCAGTGCTGGTTTCTTTAATCCTGGGCACCGAAATCCACACTTCCTTGGTATAACACTTAGCACAGAGCCTGTTTTAATTAAGATGCTAATGAGCATCAATAGTGAAGCTGCAATTTGGAAAGAACAAAGCCCCTGGTCATGTGGAAGCCACCAGGCTGATCACTTCCTAAGCTGGATTTCTTCCACTGCTTTGAGGATTACTTCACCTATCACTGCCTCGCCCAATTCTCGTATACCCTAGAGTTTTGACTTTTATTCAGGGTTAGCATCAAAAACTGGATTGTGCAATGAAATTTGTAAAAAATTCTAGCATCTCCTTTAAAGTTCACTTTGAAATTTGAGGTGAAAGCAGAGTTAAAGAAGATTGTGAAACTATAATGAACATTATCTTTTTACAACCTTGTGAACAAAAAGCACATTTCTCATTTTTGGGTTTATATCTGACTGCTTTCTAACAATAGCTCTACATGATTTGATTGAAACCAACTTAACGACCAAACTTGGAGGCATACTTACTTATCTAAAAGGTCTAGGAATCCTAGCCTCCTGAAATGTGTTTCTCATTTTGCTGTGAAGCGTGGGTGGCCATAAGCATTCCTGGCAGCTATAAGGCATTTGCTAACATATTTGACTTTTAAAGTTGTTAATCACACTTATCAACACAGGCAAGCAGTGCTGGCCACAAAAGATTAGCTATTCTACTCTAATGCACCCAGGAAGCCGAATGCAGGAACATCAGCACTGAGTGATAACTGCATTTGCTAGCTCCAACAACCCTTCAGTGATTTCAGAACTTATTAAAAACCCTGGTTTTTAATAAATCCCAGATTTTCTTTTCCATCACCTTATACACACACACACACACACACACACACACACACACACACTCCCTTCTTTTGTAATGGTAGCTAAGACCCCAAACATTTCCAGTGCTGTGCAGTGTATGAGTTTTTTAAACCACTAAGGTGTGCTTCAAAACACCACAGTCATTTTGAGTTTCAAGAAGGCCTTCACTGTCAAGAGATTCAGGGGCTACTGATCTCCTTTGCAGGTGCTCCTATGAAAAATGTGTACAACCAGCAGGAAAGGGCCCGGTTTCCAGGGAAACGGAATCTTGTTTAAATGCTTTGGAAGCATTAGGTTCTAGTGTAGTTTTCCCCTAAGACACACAAACCGTTGCTCCTTGCAAAAGAATATATTTAGGGAACAAGAAAATGTTTCACCCAGCTAAGAGGTGACTGCATCAGAGGATTCAGAAGTAGAAAGAGTTTTTTTAGGGAAAAAAGATGAGCACCTGGATCTTAGCCTGCTGGTCTCTGATTGCTGGGATCTTGCTTTCACTTAAGGATTCTTCCTTTAAAAGATCACATTGCATCAGCAGACATGTTTCTGCTTTGTTGGAGTCATGCTAAAGTCCCCATGCTTGAAGCATGTCCTCTTATTCCCAGCCCATCTTAACCCAACAAGACTAACATTTGCTTTACTTCTACAAAACAAAACAAAAACAGTGGAGATCAATCCCCTATTTGAACTGCCAGCCAACTTTCCAGTGTCCTCTGGTAACCTATAAGCATTCTTTCACTTTGTAATATAACATGACTTATTTTTTTTATACCAAACCTGATGACACTCTGTTCTTTTGATCATGACACAATCAGAGGTTGGATCCATGATGCTTGGACATAGTAATGCTCATGATATTTAAAGACACTTTCATCACCCGGACATGTGGCTGCTTCATGGCTTACACATGATTTAAGAGCTACTGGAATGGAAGACTAGAGGAAGTGGAGAAATCTTACTTTCCTTGTCGTAAAAAGAAGAGAGAGTATCATTTCCCTAAAGCAGTTGAGCGCAGGCCATCCTAAAACCAGAGATGGACCAGGCAGTTTTTTAGGATCAAGAATATGGTTGGTAATATTTGACCATATGTCACCCATCATAGCCCGCAGGACATGAGATCTGAAAAGCCATCTCCCTCTCCCCAGCTCCTTATTTTTGATGACGTGCAAATTGAGTACTGACATGCCACTTGGGGGGTGGGCAGACCGGAGACCTGCCAGCCCTGGTGGCTTCAAAGTGGGAGAGCCTCCTGCCTTCTGCCTCCACCTCCATTGCTTGGCCTCTTCAAAACCCCCTCCATCCAGCCTGCTCCTGCCAAACGTGCCCCTTGTCAGGCTGAGCAATGGGGAAAGCATTTGCTTTCTGGGAAAGAAGCCAGAGTGGCTGCTGTGACGTGTGACTGCACTCATGGTACAAGCACAGTGACACTCATGGGGGCAGCAGGCCCTAGAGCTTCACGGGTCAAGAAGGAGTGAGCCACCGGGGCTTCTGTGCTCCGTGCTGAGCAGGGCCACTGGGCCTCGTCGGATGGCTCTTCCAAAGCAGGAAGACTCAGGGTGAATGTGCCAAGAAAGTGAGGGAGGAGAGTGATGCCTCTTTAGGGAAGAATGAACTGAGTCAGAAATAGGAAATATCTTCATCAAAAATATTTTTAAAATTACACTTAATATTAAATTTTTTTAAATGCAGCTTTACTACAAAAATTATAAGCCCAGGAACTGTGCTGGGGCCAGAGATTAAAAAAAAAGAAAAAAAAGCATGGTTCTTTCCAACAGGAAGCTCCCAGTCCAGCCGGACAGGTAAATCAGGGAAGTGATGATCTATTTCTAAAGAGGCTGAGCGAATGGGGAGAGCATTTGTTTTTTGGGCAAGAAACAAATATTAACATTTACTGAGTGTCTACTTAATAGCAAAGCTTGGACCAGGCTATGTTACACACACACATACACCCCCATCACACACACACACCTCGTTTTATCCCTGTTTTACAGAGGAGGAAACTAAAGCTCAGAGATTTACTTGGTATTAAAGGATACACAGAAGTAGCTCACTCTCTATTCAAATCCAGCTCTCACTCCAAAGCATGTAATTCCAAAGCCCACACTATCCCTGCACTATGATGCCTACTTCACTTCACTTGTCTGACTTACAGCAACCTGTTTAAACTCTCTGTTAAATAAAACAGTGCAAGAATTCTGCCAATACCTTAGCACAGCAGGGGTACTATATAAATTCAAGATGGCACTATCATAACACATCTACTTATCTTTCATTTAGTTGTCTGTGAAGAGCTGTTAATATATTCTTGAAGCTTGGCTTTGAGATTTTGATATTAAAAAGACAAGGACACTGTGATAAATACATATTAGGTCACATCATTCTGTGTTTGGTTACACTCAACAATAGAGCACTGAAAAAACTAAGAATAACTGTAAGATTTTTTTCTTTAAGAAGAGAAGCTAAAGGTAAACCTGGAACTTGGATGACTAAAAATAAAGGCGTTGGAAATTTACTGAGCATCTTCCCTCCCTAATTTAAAAAATACAACGAACATGTTTACTATACTTTTTGTACACAGAGTACTATGTAAGATGCTAGGGGGTGGATATGAGAGTAATTAAAAGAAATCTCAAAATAACTTTCCGTGGAGTGAGGGAGACAATCACCATGTGCTACATCATGGTTCAAGGGTGTGACCACAGTTAGGGAAGGGGAGGGGCCAAGAACGAAAATGACAGGTGCGGGTTCCGGATGGGAAGCTGATGGACAGAAGGACCACTTCTACATCACATTCCCATCGCACCTTGTCAAAAAGTTACAATCACACCCTCTTTCCCGCTTTAATTTTTTTCTTCCACAGTACATTTCACTTTCACACTGCTTTCTCACTTTTTTGCTTAAACGCCCATCTCTGCCCAGAGTAAAAACTCCACGAGGCAGGGATGTCTTTGTGTTTTGAATGTTGATATATGTCTTCAGTGGCTACAGCAATGCCGGGCACGTAATAGGCATTCAAGTGTACACCAGGCGAACCACGTGATGGAAGAACGCACATGAAAACTAACTGAAAAACACCCAGAAAACTTAATGGCTAGCAAACTTTTAAAAATAGTAAGTGAATGAGTTTCCTCAGGGTCATGAAATACATTCATCTGAAATTCAGAGGAAAGAGACTGTAATTAATTATTATTTTAGGTTCTGGAGAATGAGTGTTAGCTGGTTGTAGACAATGAGTATTCCCTATAAGGGTGGAGACGATCCCTGATAAAAATGAATGCATTTAATATTTGCTATCTTTAGAAAACAGGCGACTGAAAGTCAACGTATTCCGATTCTAATAGATTATACTATGTCATTAATGATTCCTATAATTAACACAGGTAATAAAAGAATAGCATTTCTATATTAACAGAAAATGTTTGCTGTCTAAAAAGTGAATGAAGAAACGAAAGGTTATAGAAAATTGCAAGAACAGGTGAAAGATTTACATGCACATCAGTGGAGCAGTTAGATGGGCTCACAGTCGTTTTCACACTCATTACAACAGTTAACTTCCCCCCACCGCCACCCCTAACCCCTACCATCCCTTTGGATAAGCCCTGGAAGAGTATTCAATAGCATATGGAGTACTGAAATAAAAACACTCATCATCAGCTTTTTAAAAAAATTGTAGTAAAGATACATAACATTAAATTTACTGTCTCAACCATTTCTAAGTGTTCAGTTCAGTAGTGTTAAGTATAATATATTCATTCTTATGCAACCACTATGCAGAACATTTTTCATCTTGAAAAACAGAAACTCTATATCCATTAAACAATAACTCCCCATTCCTCATTCCCCAGCCCTTGGCACCCAGCATTCTACTTTCTGTCTCTATGAGTTTGACTTCTCCAGGTACCTCATGTAGTGGAATCACACAGGGTTTGTTTGTTTGTAACTGGCTTATTTCACTTTGTGTACTGTCTTCAAGGTTTATCCATGTTGTAGCATGTGTCAGAAATTCTTTCCTTTTTCAGGCTGAATAATATCATCATTACTTTTTGCAACTAATTAGAAATAGGGTAAAACTTATCAATTTTTCTTGATGTCTCTCTTTCTCTCTCTCTCTGAGTTGGGTTCATGCTGGTCCTCTGAGTGGACCCCCGCTCCTGTTCCTCTGTTTGGCCAATTCGACTCCTCCCTGGAGCTCCAGCTCACTCTCATCCCACTCCCCCTGCCCCCAAACAGGCTGCGTAACTTGTGGATCTCAATGCAAAATGAAAACACAGGCCACTTGCTCAAAAATATTAATAAATGTTATCTCAGATATTTGTGCATCCACACTCATAGCAGCATTATTCACAATAACCAAAGGATAGAAGTAACCCAATGTCCATCAACAGACGAATGGACAAACAAAATGTAGTATACACTTGCAATGGAATATTATTCAGCTTCATAAAGCAAGGAAGTTCTGACACATGCTACAACATGGATGAACCTGGAGGATATTATGCTAAGTGAAATAAGCCAGGTACAAAAAGACAAATATTGTATGATTCCATTTATAGGAGGTACCTGGAGAAGTGAAACTCATAGACACAGAAAGTAGAATGGTGGTTGTCAGAAGCTGGAGAGTGGAGAATGGGGCATTGTTTCATGTATACAGAGTTTCTGTTTTGCACGATGAGAAAGGTTCTGGAGATTGGTTGCACAGGAATGTGAATATACTTAATACTACTGAACTGTATACTTAAAAATGGTTGAGATGGTAAATTTTATGTTATGGGCATGTTACTACGATTTTAAATATTATTAATAATTCAAGATAGCAACGGCAGAACATTAAACCAAGCTCCAGGCCCTTCTAAACTTTAGGCCCTGTGCAGTATACACATGTAGCCAATACATAATAGTAACAGATACAGAACATTTCCAGAAGTACCCTCTGTTTCCCTTTTTCACAGCACACTTAATGTCCACTTCTACTGGGTTTCTTTATTTCTTTTCCTTTCCTAGTTCTCTATGTTAAAGATGAAGAAGAAGACAGCGATATGTGCTATCACATAACATACAAGTGGCAAGGTCCTAAAAATTCCGAGCCATTTGAAATTTTTAGCAACCAGCAAAATGTTCAAAATTCCTCTTCGGTAATAAATAATGCCACAGAGAGAATGTCTCAGTCATCTGAAGAAACATGGCCGTGAGTCTAACTGCTGTAACTCTTATTTGTTCCCAGGTTGACTCTTCTCAAGACTGGATTGATTTCAAGTTGGATCCCTGGCCTGTGAAGCGCTGATAAATTAAACGATGGGTAAGTACAATAACTTTCAAAGGGAAAGAGGGGCCAGGAATCCATTTTCTACTTTGGGATTACTTGGAATTTCATTTCTGAAAACAGACCTCAGATTCATTTAGTTAAGATCTGATAGTCAACTAAAACGACCTCTGGTGGAAGTCATCCAGCTAGTCCTAGATTACCCAGCATGTATTGGCAGTACTCAGAGTCTGGGGAAAGATGTTCAGGAGTTATCTGAGGACAGCAGTTCAGATACTACACTGCAAACCAGAGCTCCCACTTTGCTTCTTCCAGAATGATGTTTGTATGTTGCTGTCATAAAACAAAACTAAAAATAACCTGGATATATTTTAGAAGCTCATATTTAATACATTTCTGGTTGTATAGGTCAAATATAACTTAAAACATTTTAATTCTATATATATTAATAGTAGTTAAAAGTGTGGGCTCTGGCATTGAAATCCTACTCCTACCACTTCTGGCAGTGTGCTCTGAGCAATTTACTTGGCTTCTTTGTGTCTCAATTTACGCATCTGTAAAATGGGGATGATATAATAATAATAATACTTATGTCACACAGTGGTTGTAGAAGTCGATGAGTTCACACATGTAAGTACTTAAAACAGTGCTTGGTACATACCACATGCTAAGGAGAGTTACCTTTAGAATATTCTGTAAATAGCCCCAGTGACTACTACATCCTCCCTTCGTGGTTCAGCCTGTTTGACTGGGTCTCTGTTCCTTCAGAAAACAAGAACAGCAACATTGACAGGAATATATATGAGATGTAAAACACCACCATCTCTGTACATGTCTCTCAAAACTATGCTTTTCTGAATATAACCGAATCTTCTCCACTCTGTGCAGATTTTACCCGACCTTTGATTCCCCCATTGGACAGTTACCTAAGTCAGCCCACTCTTTTCAGAAACAAATGAGAGTAAAACCTCAATATTTCAGGAATGAGGTATTTTGGGAGAACTGAGGGCTTTTTTTGTGTGTACCGATGGATTTAACATTAGAGCATCTGAACTTTATAAAAAATAAATGATATTTTTGGATGGCAATATTTAAAAATTTGGACACATTTCTTTCTTTTTAAACAAAATACACATATATAATTTAATATTTTCTTAATCACTAAAGATCAACATTATGAATATCAGATACTGTACTGTGACATCCTAGGTACCAAATAAAATATTAATTTATTTGATGTATATCAAGCACTATGCCAGAAACTGGGAATACACAGGGAATAACACTATCCCTGACCTCAGGCAGCCGTGTAGGGCTTTTGAGCCAGACTGGCTTTTTATGGCTATTTTCCTCCTCTCTATTGCTATCAACAAGTCAGCCACCACTTCTATCTGCCACCTGTACATCTTCTAATTTTTAGTTTTTAATCCTCTAAAGGTCTGGAAATAAAACTTTTAGAACTATTTGTAAAGTAAGAGTAAATAAGCCAAGTTGTAAGGATGCCAGGTGCTGTTCTGTGAATAAGACACAAGATCTTTAGTGTATAACATTTATGCTGCTTGTTTTTAGGTCCTTTCTATATAGCTGATGCTGCCACACAGGGGAACTGTGGATAAGCAAAGTATCACTGTATTATGAATTTAAAGATATTAAACACCTACCATTCTCACTTCCTCAAGCACAATTATCTGTAATTGACATTTCTTATTATTTTATAAAATACTGCTTTGAGTTCTTCTCTAAATCCTTTCCTTAGTTAAAAAAAAAAAACTCCCTTTCATATTAGTATGTAATTTCTTTCTGATGGCAACATTTGATTACAAATTTAGAAAACTACATAACCGAAGTAACACTTGTGCCGAATGGCTTGTTTAAGCTCTGATATGGACTGAATTATGTCCCCCCACCCGACAAATTCATAGGTGATCGCTAAAGTGATTGTATTTTTGAAGATGGGGTCTTTGGGAGTTAATTAGGGTTAGTTGAGGTCATGAAGGTGGGGCCCTCATGATGGGGTTCATGCACTTATAAGAAGAGACACCAGAGAACTTGCCTTCCCTCTGGCATACGAGGACACAGCAAGAAGGCGGCCATCTGCAAGTCAACAAGAGAGCCCTTGCTAGAATCCAACCATGCTGGCACCTGATATCAGACTTCCAGCCTCCAGAACTGTGAGAAAATACATTTCTGTTGTTTAAGCTACCCAGTCTATGGCATTTTGCGTCTGAGCAGATTAATACAAGCTCCAAACAGCTTATTTTTGGAGATAAATTTTATTTGTGCTTTTTCATTATTTTGTAAGTTGTTCTTTTAAGCCAACTAATCACTCTAATTCCTTAATTTTTGCCTCATAAAAGTACAAGAAGTCTTTAGTAAAATGCTGCTGCCAGCTATTGCCATAAGTGATAGGATATTTGAGCAATAGTTTTCAAATTCAATTCTATTATTCAGATAAGAACATTTAGTAAACAGTTGGATAATATATAAAAATGTAATATTCAGCCTAGTCCAGGCAATGTTTAGACAAAAAGTCTATTAATGTAACCCATACTATAAAACATACTTTCTCTTAAAATAGTAGTTCTTAACCTTTTTTTAAGTTTTCAAGAATTGTATCAAAGTTCTTTCCATTAAACATATGACATATGTATATTCGTTTGTTCTTATAATTTCTGAAGTTTTACAGAGAAAAGAGCTCACCGGATTAAGAAACCTTGCCCCAAAGAAAATTAAACAAAAACAAAGTGTGTTTTTTGAGCAAATGTCATTCTACTTCAAAAACCCTTAAGCAGCTACTACAAAATGCCCCAGTGACCAGTTGTTTTGAATCAGTCTCATTCACAGCCTGTGAGCTCTGCTCAACCCTCTAATGTGAAGTATCATTAGATCACTCGCCATAAAGCCATCCTCTTTCAAGTTTCATCTTAAGTCTTTTCTTTCTTAGTTCAAGGTCTATCTTGCACTGATGGATTCAAAATAATCTTACTGTCTTTATATAGAGCTCAAAATGCGAGCCCAGGTGGTTCAACTCTATACAGATTTAAACAGATAGCTAATTTGTCCCAGAACTACTTACCATGTCAATACCTTGAAAATTCTTTGCAAGTTTAATCCAAAAGGAGGTACGGATGTGCTCCCCCCACCCCCAGAAAGAGTGAAGCTGGCCTAATTCCCAGGGAGAAGAAATAGCTGTTACTACATATTAGAGCTGGGCATTCCATTCCCCAAAACAACTCTCTCACTGGCATAGTTGCTTGAAATTCCTGTTCTTATTTAATACTAGGGTGAAACATTTCATTTCAAAATCAAGATAAGGTTTACATTTCAAATACCCCGAAAAAGGTTAATTCAGGTAAATCACTTTAGGTTGGAAATGACTGTGGAGGGCAAACAACAGAGGCAGGATGCTGGATGCAAACCTGATACTAAAGACAAAATGGGGTGTACGTCCCTACTCTCTGTTTTACCTAGGACAGGCACCGCAAGGAATAGCAGTCAGTTAAAAAAAAAAAAACTTTACTAAATGTTAGGAGCTGTGTTAGATATTGAGGATAAAGTGATGATGAGAATATCACTAAACACACCATATTAACAGATGAGAAGTTCAAGCCCCATCAGTAGAAAGAGACAGGCCCTTCACAAGTCAAGTTACAATTATAGATGGAATGTGCAATAGCAGAACTGAATAACGCAGTTTTAAACTGTTAAGTGGTAGTGGAGGGGAGCTGCAAATAAAAAAAAAAAAGCATTTGACTTGGATTTGCAATGATACAAAGAATTTTGCCAAGTGGGGGAGTGGTGGAAGGGAGAAGCTATTTCAGGCTCAGGGAACATAAAAGCAAGGCATGGAAGCATGAAGAATACATGGAATGCTCTGGAAAATCACTGAAGCCTGGGAGAGAGCCCTGATGGATTCTGACAGATTTTATTCTCTGGAGGAGGCTGAGGCTGCCTCTGGACATTAGTTCCCCATATATTTCTTTATGGAGAAAAATTATTTTTGACTCTTTTGAGATGAAACATTTAAGCTGATTGTTTCTTATTTAAACCATGAATCTATTAAGATAAGAGATATTTCAAATTCTTGATAAAAATTATTTGTTAAAAATGAATTAAGAGTACAGTTGATTCGAAATTATTATTTGAAGTTAAAATTGAGTTGCTATTACAAAACAGAGACTTCAAGGACTCGAGTCAAAGAAATTCAGTTCAGTTGACAACAGGCAACAGTTGACAACTCAATACTCTGTGGTTAAGGTCAACCAAGAGTTTTATTTCACCATTGTTCTTATTTTCCTTGGCTCCAAACATATGATTTATCTATAAATTAAATATGAAACGAAGAACACATTTTTGTGATTGCCCAGTTCTGATACGGGTCACACCACAGTTTCACACACTTGAATGTAAGATTTCTGCAGTTCCACCACATGTCCACTAGAGGCCTGTGAAGATCTTTTTTCCCCCGTCATGTAGCGTCTCATAACCCAAAAGGCCAGGATTAAAACAAACAAGAAATATTGATTAAACATCAGTAAGGTAAGGATCAAATGAATAGGTAACCTCACGATAAGTATCATAACTGTGGATAAAATAATAAAAATTCAATACTCTTTCAAAACTCCAAGATACTACATTGCAAAACTTGCAAAACGTCTGATATATAACCGAAAAACAGCAAAGATAAAAGTAGGGTTTCGAAGTCTTCAGCAACCATTCCAAAAGGCCACCAGGCTCCGTCAGGCTTTGACTAGGCGGAAGTACGCACCAGGTGGTGAAGCAGCCGGAGTAAAAATTGCCAGCAGCCTGTACGAGCTTTTGAGGAAAGGGGCTCCCAGATCTTCAAATGCATCCTAAATCCAAAAGGCGTGCCATGAACAGAGGGTCAGTTCCCGGGTGGAAAAGTAAACAACACAGTAATTTAAGACAGATGGGCTGAGAAGGGACTTCCTAAATAGCGACTCTATGGAAGTAAACAAAGGAAGACAGATGAGATATGACCAGGACACTGAGAGGACACAGACCAAAACAGACCCACAGTGAAGACTGTGGTAACTCACCACTCAAGGGGAAAGAGGGTGACTTAAAGCAAAACACGTAACACATCCGATTTGCAAAGTCAACTGCAAGACTGTGTGCGTACTGGAAAAATTACTAGAAGGATGACATGCCCTGTGACAGTCCCCTTACCATCTTGTTATATTCAAAACAGGGCTCCTGTCATGGCCTCCTCAAACAAATATAAACAGAAACAAAAAACATTAAAACTCACATCCACCGTGCTGCGCATGCACGCGCGCACACACACACACACACACACGTGCTACTTCTAGTCTATTTACAGAAATGGCCTGTTTTTCACTAGCTTTGGTTAATTAGCAATCAGAAGAGAGTTGTACGGGGTTGGAAGAGAGAACCCTTTGTTTGGAAAACCTGTGAAAATATTCCCTCGGAAGCTTGTAACTTTCCCTACACATCACCCTGGCCCTGAGGACAAGCCCGTCTGCCAGAAGCCTCTCTGAGTCACACAGAGCTCACATTCAAAGGCAGTTCTCTTTGTTGTCCCCCAAGAGTTAAGCCTTAATGGGTTTACAATTTGCAGGCTTTTTTGGAGAGTGGCCGGGTGGCTGTTGCCTGCTGCCAGAAACGGAGCAGAGACAAACCCCAGCGCATCCCACAGCTGTTGCCGCTGCCCTGGCTGCTCCATTGGAGAGGAGGACAGTTGCCCGAGGCATTTCAAAGACATGCGAGAACACAGGGAGACTTTATGAGTCCTGGAAGTGCATTTGAAATCATTGGGAGCAGATGGTCAGTACACATGGGGAAGAAAGAGATTGGAAATGTTGTTCTTCAGTGAAGACCATGGCAAATGGTAATTCACCAAGTCTGACTGTCCCCAGATAGATCCTGTATGGGAAAAGTATTCGGCTGTAATGTAAGGCGATCGTCTGCTGCTAGTTAGCTTTACTCTCACACTCCTGATTTCTAGACCTAAACAATCACAACCCAAGGACAGGAAAAAGCCGGTACATGCACATCTTACCTTGGTTAAAAAGAAAAAAGGGTGTGGCCTCTCTGGTGGAGACAGGGAGAAAACTCATCCCGGCCCCAGGGTTTCCAGGAGGCAGCCTGCCTGAATATTGCCTCCTACACGACTTTGTCCAGCCCCTTATTTCAGAAAAATCTTCATTTTAAATCAAGATACATGGATGGTGGGTCACTGTTTAATGATTTTGAGAGTAGAGATGTCATAATCTCCTTTTGCAAGCTATACCCACTTGTTTTCATGGCTGTTTCCGGTCAAGGGCTGCTTTTTGATGCAGGGAATTCTCTTTTGCTGAAATCTCAGCCTATTTCCTGTTATCCTCATGTTGATTCATCTGAGAATCACATTATCTCTTCTAAAACACTGTTTATTTAGCCCACTGTGACGTCTAAGGTCAGCCTTTACTCATTTCGCATCTGAATGATTAATTTTCTTTGGTTCACAGTAAGTACTCTTAAGTACCCCTGATGGGCACAGCCCCAGCTAGGCACTGTGGAGGATATAAGAACCACCACTGTAAGATGCTAAATATCTGGTGAAGGAAACAGAAACATTTGGGAAAGAATTCTAATGCGTGAGAAGAGCTAAGACAGAGGCATAATCAAAATGCTGTGGGCATATAAGGAAGAGAGAAAATGATACTTATTTCCTGTTGGGGAAATTGGGACATCAGTTTTGAAGGAGACAGAATTTAAGTTGCGCCATATGTAGGGTGATCTACCATCCCAGTTTTAAAACTGAAAGTTCTGCATCTTAGTTGGCCAGACTAACTGTAAAGAACAGCTCTGACTTAGAATTTATTCCAAGGGCAAGGCACAGTGAGAAATGGTCTCAACAGCAGGGGGCTGGGAGCAGTAATGAGCGGATGGCCAGGCTCTAGAGCTGCTGACTGAGCAGTCTGCACAAGGCCCTGGGGAGGGCTGAAGATATTCAAGAGAGCCGGGCGGCCCCTTACTGTGCAGCATATTGTACAAGGCACCAGGAAAATGCGGCTCGACTTGGCACACAGGTAGTAGCTGAGTGGCTTTCTTTAGACTCAACATGTGCCCTAGAGCTTTACAGTCCCAGGACTCCTGCAATGCACCCATGGGGGCTTACTCAGGCCGCATCATTGCCCTGTAGGAATGGGAGTTTGAGAGCCCTGCAGTATGCGTATGGGATGGAAGGAAGAGCGGATTTGGAGGAGTTGTGGTTTGGGCCCTCACCTCAACCTCAAGTTGAAGGGTGCATGATCAAAAAACTTGCAGCATGCTCTCACGTGTACTGTCTCACTTCAGAGCTCTATATAGATCCAGGAGGCAGGAAACTGACTATTTAAAGAATGGCTTGGTCACATGGCCAGCAGGGGCAAAGTTGGGACTCAAATTGCAGGTGTTCTTTCTGACTCCAGGCCCAGGGCATTTCTCTAACTTTTCAAGACGACTGAACATTACCTGAAACTTTGAAGATTTTAACAATCTTATGATTCAGTGTCAGCTTAGTATACGGTAATAACTACCCCTCGGTATCCGTGGGGGATTGGTTCCAGCCCCCAACCCCAACTCCATACCCAAATCCACAGATGCTCAAGTCCCTGATATAAAATGGTGTAACATTTGCATATAATCTATGCACATCCTCTAGTATACTTTAAATTATCTCTAGAATAATTAATCATAATACCTAACATGGTGAAAATGCTATGTAAATAGTGGTTATACTGTACTGTTTTTTCATTTGTATTATTTATTGTTTTATCTCTTTCAAATATTTTTGATCCAGGATTGGTGAATCAGCGAATGAGAAACCTGCGGAATGTGGAAGGCCGGACTGTACTCTGCTCAATCATCTAGATCACTGGTTAGTGTATTAAGTCTCATATACTCTGGGGCGGATGAAAAAGCAATCACTGAATTTATAATCTCTCATCTCCTCCCTTTACCTCCAGCATCTTGCAACCATGCTCTAGAAGTCTCGGCCATGTACATTAAGCACCACCCAGTGTGCAAGGCACTCACTGTTGGAGACGTTGCAGATGCGCCAAAGATGCATAGGACCATATTTGTGCCCACACGTGGCTTACAAATACATGTATAAATAGAAAAATATATTAGGCTGGTCGTGTCTGTATAGAGTCTCTCGATCTTGATTGATGCTGTGATTCAGACAAGCAGATGCGGGATGCCTACCCCTTGAGGTGGAGTACGACTGACTGGTACCTGCTTTTCTAGTCATAAGCTAATTTCTCTGTCCCTTTGTCCTCAAGGGGCTTTGAATTTTGTTCTTCTGAGAAAATGCTCTTGAGGGTACAGGAGTCCAGTCCCAGCTATTTTCAAAGGTTCCTTTCTCTGTAGCTATGTCTTCAAACTCACCACACTGTCTTCTCTGTTCCACTCACCGGGCTCTCGCAAATCCTTCACTAACTTTCCCCCTGTACACAGCCACAGCTGGTCATGAAGTCCTCATTAGGAACATGAGGCTACTTGATAGTCACCCACCTTACACGATTTTTGAGAAAATTAATTACGAAGTGTGAGGGAATTTTTGAATGATATGAAACGATAGGCCAGTTTCTTATAATATTTTTTTTTTTTAAAAGAAAGCTAAAATCCTGTGATTTTTAGCATTCTGCCTCCAGGAAATTCACCTCACTTTGGCCTGAAGCAAGTCACCTAGTATGACATGTCAGTTTTCTGTGTGTAAACCCAGGACAACGATCATTACCTAGCTCACTGGGATTGCCAGGCTTAATTACTTATGACTGAAAAATGCTATGAAGAAAAAGTGCTCCATGACAATAATCGCACACGACTCTTGGTGGTATCTTTCTTCATTCTCTGATTTCTTCCCTATTTAGTTCTTCTGCTGTACTAGAAAGTCATTAGTGGTAAATCTGCTTGTATTTATCTGCATTTTTTGCTTTTTAACATTTTAAGGACCTTAGGTGTTATCATAGAAAATATAAAACAGCTCAGAATGTTCCCTCCTTATGTCTCTTTGAGCCACTATCATAGTAGCTCGAAGTGGGGTGCTCAGACCAGAAGCAGCAGCAATACTTGAGCCTCTAGTTCCCCACGTGCACACCAGGACACACTCACAGGGGTGCCGTGGGATATTTGAAAATGTTGAGATGCTCACAGCAATAGTGTACATCTGTCAGACCCTGGGCAAACTACTAGTCCAAGGTAGTTCATGTTTTCGCCATGAGATCCTCTTGACAATGTTCCTTTCCATGAAGCCGTTCCTTGTGAAGCTGGGTTTTTGGCAGTTGTGATAAAAAGCAGGTGCTGTGTGAAAATCAGTGTTGAACAGAAAATACGGGTGGTGAGAGCCAATCTGATTCTCGGATTTAAGAAACTGTGCAGTGTCCAACCAGTGCACACATCCCACGATTATTAATTGTGCTTATTAATAATGAAATAAAATATTATTGTTCTTTCAATTTAGGATATTAAAAATATAGCTGTTAAGTTGTTAGGACATAGATACTTCTTAAGTTTCAATGTAACTACTTATTAAGTGCAACTGTTAGGTATTTCTTTTGGCTTAGTAATAGGGCTCCCAGAGAAGTATGGTAGCCCCACCTAAGGGGACTGTGAAAAAATTACTGAGATACAGAGGGCACCATGAACCAAGGAAGTTTGGAACCTCTCACATAAGAACTTGGTACAAATGCAAATTCTTGGGCCCACTTCAGACTTACTGAATCAGAAATTCTGAGGGTGGGGCATAGTGATCTGCATTTTGATCAGGCCTCCGGGTGATTCTACTGCACGTTCAAGTTTGAGGAACACCGCGGCAGTACATATCCTAAAGTAGCCAGTGTGCTTGGGCATGTGGATGTTCAGTTGGTAAATTAACATCAGGCCAATCTCACAGTTTGAATGAAAAAGTACAGAAATGACCCAAATGGGGCAAAAACACCCCCAAAATTAATTTATATAAATGCATACATCTTTCTGTCTTAAAGCTCATTCTATACTTTTAAAATGATGAAAACTTAACTGTTTTCATTATAAATTGTGAATAATTTGTGCATTATCTTTCTCTTTGGCATTCTAGAGAACCCACAATGCCTTGTGATTTCTGAAAATGGAATCGTTCTATTACTGAACATTTCAGAGTGTTGAGAATGCATCCTATCATTTCTTTTAGAAGATGAGATTTACGGCTGGCCAGTTAGGCATGATCGCAGATCTTCAAGAGGAATCTGATTTGCATCCCCTTCTGACCTGACAGCAGCAGGACACACCGCACACACGCTGTTGGCGTTTCTGCAGCCAGGGGTATGGAAGGATGAAGCGCGAGGGAGCCACTGGCTCTGGTGAAAACACATGGTTGTTTGAGAGTTAAGAGATTTTGAGGAAAATCTCCTGTGTGGAGTAGCAGATCTCAGTATTTCATCCCAGTTAATTCCCTTAAGCTTCTGTACATATGCAGAGATTTCCAAACTTTTGAGTACTAATTCAGGAGCTTTCAGCAACAATCTTCCTTGGGAGTCCCGATCTCCTTGCAATATGGCGGCGAAACCCTGAGCATAAGGAAGCTGCCCAGGAAGGCACATCTATTTGGATACACAGGAAGAGAAATCTTTTATTAGCTTGAATTCCCTGGTATTGGAATGATTTTAGTGTTTGACCTTGAGGTAACTCACAGCAATACTGGACATCTGTAAAACCCTGGGGAAACCACTAGTTGGAGGTGGTTCACGCTTTCACCGTGAGATCCTCTCAACGACGTTCCTTTCCAGGGGGCCATTTCTTGTGAAGCTGGGTTTGGGGCAGTTGCTGTGATAAAAAGCAAGTGAAGCCCCTCAGGGATCAACTGGTCCTCAACCTCTTGAGAACAGTTGAGGACAGTACCTTCCAATCACTCTCTGGCTCACCAACAGCTACCCAGTTGCTTTCTTCAATGTTGTCATGTTACTGGATGGGTTAATTTTTAGAAATTAAATTGTGGTCATCTTCTGGAGGTCAGTGTGAATTCATTCACTTCTCCTAAACATTTCCATCTCCTCTTCAAAGTTTAGTATTTTTTGACCACTGATTCTCATCTGAAATTCTTTCTTCCCTTGGATATACCCTTATTAAATTACTTTTGGTTTTCCTTGTACAGTTTCCTTCTTTCTCCTTCTTCTAATACATACATATATATATACTTTCCCCAAAGATCTGCACATTAACGTCTTCTCTTTTTTTCCTGCACCAGCCCTCTACAATCTCATCCATGCCAAGGAATTCCAGTTTCTCCTGGTGTCATCCTCATCTCTTTCTACACTCTGCATCTCTCCTGAAATCCACCCTTGTCCTCTTTCCAAGTCCCAGTCTCAGATTTCCAGCTTCTACCTATCGCATTCACCCTGATCAAACCAAACTTATTATCTTTACCAGTAGTCAGATTTGTCCTCCTGACATGCTCAATATTCTCAATGGAGCCACCACTCTTAGCTAACTGGGTTAAACAAAATAAACAAATCATGAAATCAGCTTGTAATCTTTATTTTTCCTTGGCCTTTTCAATCAGTTCATAAATTCCTAAAACATCTATAGGTTGAGTGCCTGCCAGCTGACGGCACTGACTGTATTAGTGTTTACCTTCAGGAAGGTAAACAAGCCATGCTCTGTAATGTCTTATTCCTCCTTTCTGCTTGTTATTCCATTGATCAGTTTTGGAGCAGCTTTGCTTCCCACCTAAACTATTGCAATGAACTCTTTTTGGCCTTCTTGCTTCCAGCATCTTGCTTTTCCAGGTAATTCTACACCTTGGTGCTAGAAAAACATTTCTGGATCAAAGCATTCATCAGTGTGATCCCTTGATCAAAAACTTCCAATCTTCCCTCACCACCACCACACCCACATACCCACTAGACAACAATTTGTAAGCAAAAGCCTGCCATAATTTCTACTGATGCTCTGGGAAATACTGTATCTCCTCTGAAAAGAAGATATTTTGGCTTTAAAATAAACTATACCAATCGGGTTGACAAAGAGTCTTTGTGGCTCAGAATCAAAGGGCGCATCCTACCTGGTGATCAAAGGCAGAAGATGCCAGATTCAGAGAAATGCTTCATTAGTATTTTTACAAAATTTTCAAGACCACATCTTATGTAAACCAGAGTAGCTGATCAATATTACTTATGAACAGAGTAGCAGAAAGTAAAAATATGCTTTGAGACTAGCTCTTCCACTGTGTAGTTATGGGTGACTTTGGATTACTTTCCAGCTCAGATAATCAATGAGTCTCTTTTACATAGCATTTACCTTTCTTTTATTTACTAAAATATAAATATAGCACCACATAAAGCCCTGAGAATTCAACAGTGAGCACAACAGACACAATCTCAACACCCTTGGATTTTTTTCTTTGTTTTCCATTTTCACTCTCTTGATTGTTTCTTTTGTTGTACAAAACTTGTAAAGTTTGATGTAGTCCCATTTGTCTATTTTTGCTCTTGCTGACCATGCTTTTGGTGTCATATCCAAGAAATCATTGCCAAATCCAATATTGTGAGGCTTTTATGTTTTCTTCTAGGAGTTTCATAGTTTCAGGTCTTACATTCAGATTTTTTTAATCCATTTTGAGTTATTTTTTATGTATGGTGTAAGGTAAGGATCCAACTTCATTCTTTTGTATGTGGATATCCAGTTTTCCCAGCACCATTTATTGAAGAGACTATCACTTTCTCATTGTGTAGTCTTGGTGTCCTTGTTGAAGATTTAACTATATATATGAGGGTTTATTTTTGGAATCTCTATTCTGTTCCATTGTTCTATATGTCTATCTTTATGCCAGTATCATATTGTTTTGATTACTGAAGCTTAGTAATATGTTTTGAAATAGTAAGTATGAGGCCTCTAGCTTTGTTTTCAAGATTGTTTTGGCTATTCTGGGTCCTTTGAGATCCCACATGAATTTTAGAATTTGTTTTTTATTTCTGCAAAAAAATGCCATAGGGATATTGATAAGAATTGCATTGAATCTCTAGATCCCTTTGGGTAGTGAGGACATTTTAACAATATTATGTCTTCTAATCCATGACATGAGATGTCTTTCTATTTACTTGTATCTTCTTTAATTTCTTTCAGCAACATTTTGTAGTTTTCAATGTATAAATCTTTTGCCTCTCTGTTTATTTCTAAGTATTTTGTTTTTTTTGATGCTATTGTGAATGAAATTGTTTTCTTAATTTCCTTTTCAAATTGTTCATTGTCAGTGTGTAGAAATGCAATTGATATTTGCACGTTGGTTTTATATTGTGCAATGTTGCTGAATTTTCTCATTAGTTCAAACCATTTTTCAGTGGAATCTTTAGGGTTTTCTACATATTAATATAATATCATGTCATCTTGCAAACAGAAATACTTTTCTTTCTTACTTTCCAATTTGTACACCTCAGGTAGGGTGCTATTATTAACATCATTTACAAATAATGAAACTGTGTTCTATCATATTTATGAAGTTGTGAGCATTCCATGAGCTTATGAGTGTGAAATTGTCTTGTAAACCATGTGAGGACCATTGATTTCTACAATCAATTAAATGTCAAAACAGACCTCTATTCATGGAAAATAAATCTAAGTTAATTCTTAGCACTAATAGAGGTCAATGAAGATAAAAACAATAGAATGAGTAAAAGGAACTTAGTGAATGTTTAAAATCTAGCTAAGAAATAACTTGCACCTTCAAGTTTTTGTAGCACAATAGAATAAAACTGCAAACTCAACTTTGTATTAATGTTAAACTATAACAAAAGCTTTGTCTTATGATAAAGCAGTTTTAGTTCTGACTCAGATGTATTTTCTAGGCAATTTCAGTCATATGTATAAAAATGGATACAAAAATTAAATAGTATGGAGTTAAAAATAGTTTTGTGGCTAAAAATATTTTAAAAACACCTCTTCTTTATTATGTATTAGGTCTGAGATATTTGGAGGCTTGGCTGGTATGTCTGTGTCCGTTTTTCTGTTCTTGGAGCTTGCTATATATTACTGCTCACTGTACAACAAAAATAACCCCAGTCTCTTCCAAACTGCTGGTTTCTAGAAGCATGTATTCAGCCTTAGAAAACACTTCTCCATTGCAGCTCGTCTTTCTGGCTGGTCTGGTTACAAAAATTCCTATTCCCTCTTTACTGTTGTTTTACCAAGGATGCCCCCTTCCATCCCATCTCTAGCCCCCACCCCTACAGTGCAACATACTCTTTGGTGGACACCAACCATACTCAGCTATCCCACATTTAAATACCACTACCTCCCACCTCTGACCATCCCCACAAACATTCATTCAACAAACACTTATCGAGCACTTACTATGTTCTAAATCTCTGAAGTATGAAAGTAAATAGAAATGTTGTGTGTGTGGTAGAGGGAAAGGTAGGCACCAAGGACAGTAAGGACTTTCCCTGAAGTGAAGGCACAGATTCCAGCAAGAGTTTGTCCAAGGCAAGGACCTGTGAGGAATGTAGGCTGTAAGGATGAGGGGCACCTGGATGGGGGAGGGGCTATAGCTGAGGCCAAGACTGAAGGGCTTGTTATGCGACCACGAGGAGTTTGGATTATAATCCCACGGACCATAGGGATTTTGAAGTAGGGAATTAAAGATGATTCTTTTTCCCCCAAAAGATATCTCTAGCAACAGTGTGGAAGATGAACCATAAAGTGGAGAGAGAACCCCTGTTCCTGGGCCACGAGTGTCCCTGGCCCAGCCAGGGTCCTGTGGAGATGAAGGGTAGACAAAAACAGGGTCCCCAGAGACCTTAGTTTTTCCTCACAACATCTTGTTTCCTTCATAGAACTTAGAGAGTCTCGTATTGTTAGTGAAGTACACATTCTTTGGGGGCAGGAACCATGTCAGCTTCATCTACCTGTTAAACCCAGGCCTGGCGGCAACTCGTGTATCTAATAAACACTGGTTTAAAGGAGCAAAGCAGGAATCAACGGATAGGAGTGGGATGAGAGAAATGCAGTGCATGGCTCCTGGGCCCCTAACTTCGGAAGTTATTTGGATGGTAATACAGGTTGAGTATCCCTTATCTGAAATACTTGGGATCAGAAGTGTTTTGGATTTTGGATTTTTTTTTTATTATTTTGGAATATTTGCATTATCCAAAATGCTCCAAAATCCAAAACTTTTTGAGTGCCAACATGATGCTTAAGGGAAATGTTTATTGAAGCATTTTGGATTTTGGATTTTCACATTAGGGATGCTCAACTTGTACCTTAACCTGCGAATGGGGACACCATGAAAGCTGCAAATCAGGATGGGGAAGTAAGGGAGGAAAGTTAGTGAGTTCTCTGCAGATGAGTTGGTTTCAGAATGCCTGAGGAGCATCCAAGGGTAGATGATCAAATCCTGTGCCTTTCTGCTGCCTTTGTGAGGTGAGGGGGAATAGAGGAAACATTAATTTAATTGCCACTGACAGCTACTATGTAACTGGCACTTTGCTAAATGGATTAATAAGCATAATCTCTAATTATCACAGCAATCACTATAAGAAGGAATTATTCTCAAGAGATAGGAAACTAAAGCTTGGATAGGTTAATAATTTTTTCAAGGTCACGTTACTAGGAAGCAGTAAAGTGAGACTGGAATCCAGGTCGTCTGAACCTCAAAGTTATCAGTCACCTTCTCACTCCCTCTCACCACTTCTCACCTCTCACCACTGCACTCCAACACCCCTGTAGCAGACTCTTTACACAGATGGCTGCAATAACTCCTCCCATCCCTGCATGTCTCTGTAATTTGACCTTGCCACTGCTACCATTGAAAAGAGCCCTTGAATCTGGGTTTGGCCCTGTGACTTGTTTTGATAAACAAATGAAGCAGAAGTTATGTGCGACTCATGAGCCTAGGGTTGAAGAGATCTTTCCGCTTTCACACTCTCCCTCTTGGAAGTCTGAGATAAGAACTGTCTAGTCTCCTTGAGGATGAGAGACCACATGGAGAGGGCCTAGCTGACAGGTGAAACCAACCACCATGCATGTGAGGGAGGCAATTTGTTTGCCAAACTCCACTAAGTTGCCAGTGAACTGTGGCTCTGTAAGACAGGATATACCAGCAGTAGAACCTACCAGCCGAGCCCTGCCCAAATTGCCAATACCCAGAACTGTGAACCAATAAATGATTGTTGCTTCAGTCATTACAGTTTGGAGTGGTTTGTCACATAGCAATAGATAACTGATACATCCCTACATGCAAATACATCCTAACAAGCTGTTTCTGAAGAGAGGGAGAAAGAATCTCCTTATCACTAGCTGGGAGGAAAGAATTGCCACATGTCAGAAGCAGTTCCAGACGTGTCATGTTATTGGAAACATCAGCTCCTTTTCCTTAGAAATAAAGAAAAACTATTAATTCTGCAGAATTGAGTTTACTGTGAGTTAAATAATTTATTGTAGGTCATCAGGAAACTCAGTATCCTTTACTATTGGGTCTATGGGAAAATGTTTCTCATTTGAATGAACTGATCTATAAACTCACTTGTTGATAAATAGTATAATTTGTCCTAAGACATGACCCTGTACTTCATGAATAAAAGCAGATCGGAGAGAAAAGAGACAACACTGAAAAGACAGACAGAACATAATCCTCATCTGCATTTACATCTTTGCAAGAATGTTTATGAAAGAAAGAATATCCTGTGAATGTAAAAGACTGTAGATGGGTTTCTCTTGTCTTGTGCTCTGGGAAGAGAATGACTTTTAGCTGTAATTGAATCATTTGGGGCCACATTCTGCGGGTACCCTAAGGTGATTATGCTCAGAATGGAGGCTTTCAGAATGTCATTTAGTGAAGGAAAACATGGCTGGATACCAGTAATAAACCAATGCCCTTGAGCAACTCATTTTTTATGGCAACCTAATTGAAACATACAAATTGTATAATGCTCCCTGCCTGTGAGAGGGGGCAAGACTGAACGACAGATGATTGATTCCGAAATGTAGCCACTAAGATAAGGTTTCTTCTTCAACAGAAAATATGTCACTGATCTAATTTCCGAGCAGCCAAGATAAGTGGAACTGTCATTCTGTCCTCCTATTGGAAAGATCCTTTGTCTTCCATGTGAAAAGAAAGCTGCATGGATACATTTTTGTTTCTAAAATAGAATTTCTTTCCTTTCATTCTTTTTTCTTTTTTATAAAGTAATTTAAAGCGAGTTGATTAAATTAACTAGCAACCTCTAGAGGCCATATTCTACTTTTAAATGCACACCTGGGGTTACTGTGAGCAGGAAAAGAACAATATGGCCTAAGGACAAAAATTACATTTTATTCGCTGTACAAGTGGGGATATCTGAAGGGTGCAGGAAGGGACAAGGGTGGGCCTGTTATCCAGAGGAACATTGTAAAGAATAAGCTCAACCTTGGCAATTTCTTATAATTTATAATTCTATTTTTGGTGTGTGTGTAGAAGGGCAATTGCACTATATTCCTAGACATAAATGCTTTGTCTTATAAAGCAAAAGATAAATCTCAGGGTTATAATTTAAGACATGAGCGTCGGAGTGAAGCAAGGGAAGTGGCTTAACATGAAGTGACTATCTTGCTTCACAAAAGAGGAAAGTGTTGTGTTGGCTAGACTATTACCTATTCATTCACTTTCTATGCACCTAATGCACCCAGAATGTGTACACGGATCTCTAGTTGATGTTGGCCAGAGCCTAGAACAGATTATGAGCTCATGGCTATGTCTTTTTCTAGGTCTATATGTCTAGGAACAGAAAAGCAACCGCTAAAACTGCCCATTTACTTCAACAAACACAGATGCCTAAATTTTAATTGCATATTTCAATTGGTTTTATACCTCAATAAACATTTTTTATTTTATTAATGCTATTAAATAAATATTTGTTGAGCACTTTCTGTGCAGAACACTGTGCTAAGTAGGCACACCAGAGGATCCAAAGATATTCTCGACCTTCATTCAGATTATTAGCCAAATAAAATAAAAATATTCATGACCATAAAACAAATACAGATAAGCCGAGAGAGAGAGAGAGAGAGAATATACAGCAACATCCAGTGGGATTTCAAAGACAAGAAAGATTGTATCCGTTTGCAAGAGAATTAAGATTGCTTCATGGAAGAGGACCTTGAAGGATGGATAAAATTTCAATAGACTATAATGAGGGTGTGGTTATGGAGAGCTGTAGATTAGTCCAGTTTAAAGGAATGGCTGGAAAAAGGCCCAGAAGAGAAAGTGCATTGTGGCTGAGTATGTCTGGAGCCAGGGTGCCAGGAGGCAGAGACTCAGAATGGAGGGGCACTCCGGGGGAGGACTTAGCCCTTAATCTAGCAGAAATGGGGGTGTCGTGATGAGAACTGTGCTTTGATAGTGGATAAGCAGACCCAGATTCAACATGAAGCCTTCTCAAGCACTATTGCCATGACAAGCACACCACATGACCAGCACTCTTCTCCTTTTTTAGAGCTAGTCTATTTATAACATGTTTCAGGAGACCCAAAGATTACTATATATATAGGATATAATAGATATAATATATAATACCTATCATGCATTTTTATAATTTGTTATATCTATTACATGTATATACATGTAATAGATATCAAGTATGATATCAAATATATTACATATTGCTTTTCAATTTGCTATATATATAGAACCTGTGTGTGTGTATGTGTGTGTATATATATATATATATATCTCCTAGTTTTATATGTATGTGTGTGTATATATATGGATGGCCCTTACTAGTAAGTGCTAGAACCATGATTCACACACTCTGCTGCCATAACCCAAAAGGAATGATTCTCAACACTGGCTGCACATCACAACAGGTGCTTACAAAATCAGGGTGTGGACACCCCAGGCTTTAATAGCTGGCCAGGTGATTCTAATGTGCCAACAAGGTTGGGGACCACTGATGCAAAGGATTTTTCACTCAGGCAATTTACATTATCTTCTCAGGGGTCCTTATATTACTGAACTTCAAGACACATAAAGCTAAAAAAATAATTTTGAATAAATGGGCATATAACATTTTACACTTAGATTCCCATTGTGGTCTTGAGTTTTGAATGAGTCAGGGCTTTCCCCTCAAGAAGGAGAAGATAAAAAAAGGAAAAGAAGGGAATGTAACTTAACAGACTTTTTTTTTTTTTTTTGAGACAAAGTCTCACTCTTTTGCCCGGGCTAGAGTGAGTGCCGTGGCGTCAGCCTAGCTCACAGCAACCTCACACTCCTGGGCTCAAGCAATCCTTCTGCCTCAGCCTCCCGAGTAGCTGGGACTATAGGCATGAGCCACCATGCCAGGCTAATTTGTTAATATATATTTTTAGTTGTCCAGATAATTTCTTTCGATTTTTTTAGTAGAGACAGGGTCTCGCTCTTGCTCAGGCTGGTCTCGAACTCCTGAGCTCAAATGATCCGCCCGCCTCGGCCTCCCAGAGTGCTAGGATTACAGGTGTGAGCCACCGCACCAGGCCACTTAACAGATTTTTAATGACAAAGGAATTTTTAGGCACTATCCATGGACGTCCATGACGATCCTGTGCACGTACGTGACGGTGTGTTAGAGATTTGCGCACTTCAGCTTCTAGCGTTACCTCCCCACTGGGGCCCAGGCCTGGACGGTGGGCGGGAAGAGCAGCAGGGCCTCCGGCCATGAGTGAGTGACCCCCGCTCCACACTGGCCCCACCATCCCTGCCTTCCTCGTCCCCATTCTTTCTGTGTCTCTCTTTTCTCATGTTTCTTTTCTTCTTTCTTTTTCTTTTTTGTATTCCTCCCATTTCTTCCTCCTTTTTTTGCCTCACGTTTTGATTTTTCTTCTTCCTTCACCTCTCCAGTCACTTTATTTCTTTCTAACCACATCCTTTTCTTTATTAATCAAAACACCTGAATTATATAATATTTAAAATTATTAGTTGTATTTATTGAATGAGCTGATACTCCTTAGTCTTAGATTTTAGGGTGGCAAGTTTTTTTTTAAATAAAAAAAATTTAAACAAGCTTCACTAGTAAGTTGGGAAGTAGTTTCTCATAAAGAAAAGGAAACAAAACTCCTTGTCCCCTTGCCAGATATTTCTGATAAAGGAAGAGAAATGAGTGCTACATTTTAAAGGCAGCCATCACAAATGTGATTCATGAGTATTCTCAGGAAAAATATTTTACATGCTACATGACATTAAAATGATGGCAAGTTTTATAAATTCAAGTGAGAAAAGCAAGTTGGGAACCATATAACCACCATTACCCAAGTGATAGGATTTAGGAGCAGGGAAATCACATATGTCCAGAGCTTATTTCCAGCTACAAACAGCTGTCAAATTTCAATACCAAGGAAACATACTATCAAATGATGCTGCAGTTGACCAAAGAGAAGATAAAACAGCATCTATACAAAATCTTGACCTTACATCTTTGTTTTGTCACTTTTTCTTCTGCCTGTCATGGGTTTCTTAATACTCAGTCAATCTGTGTTCGTGATTTTTTAAGCATGAATCTCAAAAAGCATTTCTTCCAAGAATTCATCCTTGACTCCACCTCCTTTCTTTCAAAATTTTTCTTAAGCTTTCCTTAGCTACTTGCAATGTGCCAGGCACTTTGGGGGCAATTTAATTTAATATTATTTCTAATCCCTGCAACAATCTTATATTGCAGATATTTGTATACCATTTTACAAATAAGGAAACTAAGGCTCAGAGAATGCCAAGTAACTTGTCTGTATCATAATTAACAGAGACATAGTTAGTATTCAAACCCACATGCTTAATTCCAATGCCTGTGTTCTTTCCAATTCCTCATACTGTCTGTCTCTCTTCCGTTTCTTCCCAATGCCATCATAAACTAATTATCTATTATTTTATAGCAGCTTTATCCATGCTTATTCTGTTTCTTCAATCAGATTAAAATAGTAGAAAGAAATTCTGAAGAACTGTACCCTGAACATTCTGAGCAGTACACATTGCTAGGTATTGTTAGGGAAAGTCAGCTACTTTGGGAGGCCAATTTCAATAGTTCCTAGTTCATCTCTACCAGGCCAAAAGTTCCCTATAGGAAAGCACACTGGGGGAGAGGAATTATTGAGAATTAGGTGTGTGCCTCTCGCTGCCTACCAAGGGAAATAGAATTCTGGATAACTTTATTGTCTCAAAACCAATATTCACTATCTCATAACCAGTGTCTCCCTTAAAAAAAAGCAAAGCCCTATAGAGAGTTCTAGATGTAACGTGGAATTACCAGCGCATTTGTTTTGGAATCCATGCTGCTACAGATCTAGCCTAAGACTGTATCCTTTTTTAAGGCATTACTTCATAGCACTGGGGCTTCAGACTTCACCTGAAACCCTATGAAGACATATCTTCCTGACTCTGTATTTACAAAAGATAAGGGTCAGTGAATGGCTTTACATTTATTCCTGTTTAATTTCAACCTGTAGTTTTGGTTCATTGTCCCAGCCTGCTGAAGTCTTTAAAGAAAATCTTTAGTCCGGCAACAAATACATGGCTATCCTTCCTAGGAAGCAGCCCTTCCGGATGTGCCGCCCTCTCCCCACAGCCCTCAGTCTGTTTGAACAAACTTCTGCTCTTGTTTGCTAGACCATAAGCTATGTGAGGACAGGGCCTTGTCTGCCCTGTTTGCTACTGGATCCTGGCATTTAGCACAGGGCCTGGCATGGTGCCAAAGCTCCATATGATTTGAATAAATGAAAGAATAAAAAGATAGGATAGGGAAGGAAGGGGAAGTGAAGAGAAAGGAAGGGAAGGAAGACATTACAGATACAGAAAGAAAAGAGAACAGCATAAGATTAGGGAACAGCAACACACACAGTTTGGAATCTCAGATGCTTGCGTCATAAGTTATTTAACTTCTCTGACCCTCATATTTTATTTGTGAAATATCACATCGACCTCATGGGATTGTCGCGAGAATGAAGGAATAGAAGACGTGTGCACAAACATCTAGTATACAGAGTAAACAGAAGGTAGGACCCACTGTGGTTGACAAGCTGCCTGGGATTCTTTCACTCCATTATCAGGGCTGCCAGTGGGATCAAAGGGCGAGATGACGTGGCTCTGAGCCATTTCAGGCTGCTTAAGGAAGTATCTGGGCCTTAGGCTCACTGCATTGCCTCTTTCCAAATGAATCACTTCATTAAAATGGAAGGTTTACTAAAACCATTTGCCAGGTTAAGATGATTCATCCACCCCAGCTGTGGCCATCATTAGAAAACCATGTGCATTCAGTATAGTTATGAAGCCTGAATAGCTACTAATTTGCAGAGATTTTGGTCTCTCTGTCATTTATTTTTGTATTTTAAAAGAGGAAGTGCACAAGACATCATTATGTCAGCCCCACATAAGAGGCTGGTGGACTCTTAGTAAGTGGATGCACATGTTTAT
The DNA here is from genome assembly GCA_004363605.1 of Indri indri. Classification (NCBI taxonomy): domain Eukaryota; kingdom Metazoa; phylum Chordata; class Mammalia; order Primates; family Indriidae; genus Indri; species Indri indri. Next base: position 74,579 of record RJWJ010001645.1, on the reverse strand, counting down.
ACTTCCAAAAGCTTCTCTTTTCCTCAAAAGAAAATACACGTCTAATTGGCTGTTTGTATAAAGTACAGGCATATCTGTGTGTTGGGTTATTCCTTCCCTTGATGGTGAGCTATAATGATATATATTTTTAATGTTAGATGGGAATTTTAAAAGTCCTCTCTCTGCGAGCCTCAGATTTAGCACCCTATTTAGCTTGTCAAGTAGGACTGCTGCTTACATTAAACAAGTATTAACATCTAATCCTGAACACAATTTCAAAAGTAAATTCCCTTCCCTTTCAAAATAGACCAACCAGCAAAACCCTACCTCTGCAGACTTCCAATAAAGCTTGAATATCAAAACAATAAGCTTTATTCATCCTGAAAGGCTACAGATACAATAAATAATCACATATTAAATTAGATATTTATGTCATTACTCTATTAAATATTTCCCACATAATAAATGGCTCTCTGGTACTAAAAAAGGAAACAGCATCATCTTGTAATTCAATTTATTCTGGGTAAATATAGGATTTATCCATGGTTTTGAGTAGCTTTTATGTCTCAGAAGCTGCTCTTTATTTGGAATTCCCTGCCTTTAATCCCTCCCCGGTTGCCACCCCTCTGCATACTGCCTATTTTTGACAAGAGGGAGATGAGAATGTGCTGAGGCTCCCTGGGATGGCCTGGGGGCCTCCAGAGCCTGCCCTGGACACAGCGATAACAGAGTGCTAGACATTCCATTTAGAACACCGAAATAGCTGCACAACAGCTCTCTGTCATTTGTTTTTAACCACACGGAGTGACTAAGAACGTTTTTCACTCCACGGGCGGCATTGAGGTCCCTCCTTTCCACATATTTTCAAATGGACTAAACAACCAGTTTCAGCTTTGAACAGCTCTCGCCCTATAAATCCCAACCTTCAAGATCTGTCCACACAGGGCTGCCAGCGTGATGTTCAAGCTGCCGAAGGAAAACCAATTTTGTCACTGTCAATAGTATTGACCCAGCAGGTGCGTGTTTCACTTGAATTACGGGGCAATTGCTTGAAATCACACAATTGGAGACCACATCCAGAAGAAGAACATGTGTTTAGACATTTTTCTAACTTTTTCCACATCAAGTCATTTAGTAAGATTTTCATCTGAAAATACTTTTCCAATAAAATTGGATTGTGTGCAAGTGGCAGAAGTTTTACGGCTGTGCCAGTGGGTGGTACGATTAGGGCTGTAAAGGATCGAAACGTGCTTCCTCTGCCTGAGAGCACCAGAGAGCCAGTGTGTTAGAGAAGACGGTGAGCCCGGCACCCACCCAGACAGCTTCCCTGCGGTACCGACCCCGAGCCCGCTCCACTTGATGATCTGATCCAGTCCTTTTGCATTTTATTATTATTTTAGGGACACATAAAAAGGTCACCATCAATTTTTCCATGACACCTAGATCCCAGTACCATATGATATTTCCATGAACCAAAAAAGAAGCCTACCTTTATACCTCCCGAAGACTGCGTGTGTTTTTCTCACACCATTATTGCAGTCCTGCTAACGGGATGGCTTTTAGGGTCTTAAGGCTATGGACTTCCTAAAAGACTTCTTAGACTTTGATAGAAAGAGAGGTGCTATATTCCTCTTTCGGTCATGGTTTATGGTGTGATGCTCATTATTCTTGCCCTTGAGAAAACTTCTGGCTAGGTGTGTGGCTCACACATGTAATCCTAGCACTCTAGGAGGCCGAGGAGGGTGGATTGCCTGAGCTCAGGAGTTCGAGACCAGCCTGAGCAAGAGCGAGATCCTGTCTTTACTAAAAATAGAAAAATCAGCAGGGCGTGGTGGTGCACACCTGTAGTCCCAGCTACTCGGGAGGCTGACACAGGAGGATCTCTTGAGCCCAGGAGTTTGAGGCTGCAGAGAGCTATGAGGACAACACTGCACTCTACCCAGGTTGACAAAGTGTCAAAAAAAAAAAAAAGATCTTAACACACAAACCATTTAAAAAAGTATATTAAGCCAATGGACAGTGTAAACATGGCTGAAAAGAATGTATGCAGTAAATGTTTCATCCAGGAAAAGCACAACTATTCCAAAGAACGTACAGAACTTAGGTTGAGCAGTAAATGAGGAATGCACCCACAGCAAGGGCTGCAGCACTCATTTATAATCTTGTGCATGTCATTTGGCTCTCACTGCAGTGCCAGTGGGCAAAGGAAAACATCCTTGTGAAGGCTGAAGGCTGAGGCTGCCGGTCGGTGATGAGGGCAGGGTGGCCTTCCCAGCCAGCTCTGCTGACACCTCTGTGCTTCCTGTGCCTCCCAAGCCAGCTGTGACCGCCCCCCCCCCAACAGATGGAGTCAGTTCTCCTGATTTATGTCAGGGACACCTCTGCTTTATGAGCTTAACATCAAAATTGGGAATTAAACTTTCAAAACAGTATGAACCTAAAGATGATGCCTAGATTTCAACTAGACTGAACAGGATAAAAATAAAGGCCTCCCTCGAGTGGAAACAAGTTCGGTGAGCAATGAACAAACACAAATGAGCACTTTCAACAGGCCTGCCACAGGCCCCGGGGGAACCGCACACCGTCTGCAGGTGCGCTGCCGACTGGTGATCAGTTTGTAAAATTCAGTAGTGCCACAACTGACTATAAGCACACTACTGAGATGATGTCTTTTAGATGCAGGGTGACCAACTGTCCCAGTTTGCCTGGGACTGTCCCAGTTTTAGCACTGAAAGTCCAATGTCCCAGGAAACCCTTGAAACCCAGGCCTAGTGGGTGGGTTGGTCCCCAGCAGATAGGATGCTGGGCTGAACAGGTAGTGGCTGCAGAGCCGACTGCGGTCAGAGGCACAGCACAAGGTCAAGTCAGCTGCAAGAGGAAAATTTGTACATCTGACATGCCAGACACCTTCACAGAGTAGATATGAGAAGATGAAACCAGGACAACAGATTTGAACAAGTGGAGAGAGAACAAGTGTGGACAACTTCACAGGCACTGTAAGACAATGTCGCTGTGCTGAATTGTCATTGTTGCTGATTTGTTTAGTGTTGTTTTAGGTATCTCAATCCCTTCATAGCTGTCCCTTATAATCGTATCTAGTGTTTGAAAGTGTTCTGTGAATACAACAAAGTTGGAGACCTTACCTAGATGTGTAGACTGATGTGTGTATCATTCATACTACTCAGAAGCATCCAAGTATCATAACTCTGCTCATGGCTTATGATAAGAGATACATAAATCCTCATCTTTAGAATGCTGAGTGGGACTTTTGCTACTATGATTGAAGCTAAGAGTAAAGATTTACCAAGTGCCCCACTTTTTAAAGAGAACCACCCATAGCTGGGGCCAGACTCTAACCTTCAGAGCTTACAGACCCTGTCACCATCAACCACACCCCTGTCTACCCTCCCTAGGCCTATATATGGAGGTGAGTAGGGAAGGAAGGTGTTCATGGTATAGTGAGCCTTGATGGCAATTTATTTCATGGAGATGAATCTTCTCTTCTCATTGCAAAGGCCACATCTACCAAGCTGCTAGAGACAGGAAAAAATCAGACTAAACCAGAGTGAGCCCAGTGATGCCTGTTTGTCACCAACAAGTAAGGGCTGCGCACAAAAAGTTCTCCATCCTGGCACTTTCTCTCTGCCACACTCTCTCTAGGGCAGGGAGGGGCTGGTTTGTGGCACAGACGTAAACTCTCACTTGCCACTGTGGAGGGAAAAGCCCTCCAGAGGGTCTACCTCCTCTGAGTTGAAGAGAGTTGAGCACTCTGAGTTGAGCACTAATTACTGGCCCTTCCACTTACATCCCCCCAAACTGACATGCATACTGATGATCTACAGGTGGCATAGTATAAGACCCTTCATAAACACCAAAGAAACAGCACATGTAGTTTGCAGGTCAATTTTTATATCAAGTCCAAATAAAAAACATAAATATACACACATAAGTTTCATTACCTTCATCTGATCACTTTCCAACTGCGTAGCTAACTAGGCCAACTGAAACACTGAAAGAACTGACCAGATGCTCAACAATAATAAAAAATGATTCATTTTCAAAAACTTGGTTTCACGGAGTCCCAAATTCTGAATGTGCCTTGGGCCTGTCGCCAGCCTTGAGCTTAAGCACTGTGACATGCAGATCTGCATAGATGTGAGGCCTAAAAACCGACCCTGGGCCACCATGTGCATCTCACTAAAGGCACCTCCACTTGCTCAGCCTTCCTGAGAGGGCTCCTGCTGGCTCTGGGGGCTCAGAGCTGCTCCTCCAGCCAACAGGCAATAGTGTGGACATTTTGTCAACCTCGCTTCCTCCCCTCTCCTACATTACTGCCGGGCACACGGGCTCCACACTCTTCACTTGTTGTATCATTTACTACCATTCCGTTCCTTCAGAACCCATTAGCACTTTGGCAGTTGATCAGCTAGCAAACTATTCATCCCAAGTCTACATGCGGCACATTTTCTTCCCTTTCAATTTTTTAGAACCTTCTGCTTTTGTTTCCATGGTAATCTAGGGTTTTTTCTTTTTTTTTCCTTAATAGAACTTTGAACTGCTTTTGAGTTTTGAATGGCTTTTGTGTATATCGGACCAGAATCAGTTCCAAATGATGGCAAAAACCCTTCCTAGTCAAAATTAAATGAGACAAGCACATTAACGAACATGATGGCAAAAACAAAAATGTTGACTCGCTGTTGTTGCTAACCCCATCTGTAGGTGGTGAGTAGCACCGATGAGGATTTCAATAAAGTATGATTTGTTTATATGTTAAATTTTTTAAAGTTGAAAGTCAGTAGGGGAGTTTTTGTATAAAAGCCACAAACTTTACAGTGGAAATAAAGAATAATTCAATCCTTATGCAGACCCCAAAGATATTCTGAAGGAAAAATGGTGTTCCTTACAGACTGAATGCAGATATGAAAACTGGCAATTAAAAAAAAAAAATGACTCTAAGTTTCTTATTAAGAAGATGGGCAAAACAAGTGAAGCTCAAGGTTCTAGACAGAAAATTAATCTATTCAGTTGTTAAACTTGTCGGTTGTAAGTGACAGGGTTATATAATTAGAGATGTTCAATTAAGGCCATTTGAAATATGAAGCTGTAAGAGAGGTGTAACGTCTGACCTGCAGATGTAGATCTGTGAATCACCCACTTAAATCTGGTAATAAAAACCATGAATGGGAACTAAATCTTGGGGAACTTAGAGTTAGGAGGGGGAATAAGAGCTGCTAGCAAAGACATTAGTAAAAATAGTCAAGAGAAGCAGAGAAATGAAACAACAGTGAGGTCAAGGCAAGAAGACAAGCAGGCAGAGGTCAGGAACTCCAAAAGCTTTCTTCTCATTCTATCTTGCATGTACTAAATGCCGAGGGCTGTATGTGAAGATGATGTCGATACAGATATGATGATATAGATCGATCTATCTATCTGGGGAACACAGGGATATAGAGGGAGTGTGCTGACACCACAGCAGCTGCCGTGGGGCCTTGAAGTCCAAAAAAATCTACATGGATAAACCTAAGGAGAGGAAGAGAAGGCCACTGGCTGGTTTGAAAAAAATGGGGACTACCATTACAAAATGATTTTTAGGTAACTTACAGAAATATAATCTTTGAGCCCCAGAAATGATTTAATCCTTATTTTTAAGAATTGGGATTATTATACTCATAATACAAGTCATAAATTATGAACAAGAAGGAGGCTGGTTATTACCCTCTGATTTTGCCAGCCTTCTCAGTTCCACACGAGAGGGCAACAGAATCAAAGCAGCGACGCTAAATTGCAGTTTGAATATCTCTGGGAATTTGCATTTAACAAGAAAAGATCATCTCTGTAAATATATTTTCCAATTTGTAACAGCTGAGACTCATAAATGGAGATTATATAGCACATAACAACTGACAGGTTATCAGCATGTGTTGGCAAGAGCCCTTTGGCTATTAAAAGATAATTAAAACTCACTATAATCTTCCAGCTGCTTCATTTAGTCATTTTGTTTCATACGAATGTGATAAGGCTCAGAATCATTTTAAACGGACGGCTCCCCTTTATCAGAGTCACTCATTTGCAAATCTCCTTCCAGCTACACAATTTACTCAAACCATCTTGCTCTGGCTCTGGCGCCAATGATTCTGGTTGCCACAGAGAATTGGGTTCATCCTTTATCTGGTATAGTTAAAGCAAGCGATTGACTACTCGTATTATGTTACCAGAGTAACTGCTTCCATAACCCTTTTCCTAAAAGATAGATGTGTTAGGCCGGGCGCGGTGGCTCACGCCTGTAATCCTAGCACTCTGGGAGGCCGAGGCAAGCGGATCTTTCTGAGCTCAGGAGTTCGAGACCAGCCTGAGCAAGAGCGAGACCCCGTCTCTACCAAAAATAGAAAGAAATTAATTGGACAGCTAAAATATATATATAGAAAAAATTAGCCGGGCGTGGTGGCACATGCCTGTAGTCCCAGCTACTCGGGAGGCTGAGACAGTAGGATTGCTTGAGCCCAGGAGTTTGAGGTTGCTGTGAGCTAGGCTGATGCCATGGCACTCGCCCCAGGCAAGAGAGTGAGACTCTGTCTCAAAACAAACAAACAAACAAACCAACAACAACAAAAAAAAGATAGATGTGCTAGAGAGCAGTAGTAGTTCTGTGTTTTCAATTGAAAAAGAACAAAAGAGAAGAGGTTTCCATTGAATTTCTATTAACCTTAGAAATAGTTTAATGGCTGTGAAGACCAATAGTACAGAAACACATTATCACAAGAAACCATGCAATCTTCATTCTAAAGACTAGGCAGGAAAAAAAAGAAAGAAAGAATGAAAAAACCCAGCTTTTTCCAAATGTTTTGTTTATACTCCCTAGCTGGAAGGCACCTGGATGTATTACAAAACATTTGAGGCTGTTTCTAAATGCAGAGCAGTGGAATATTTCTGAGAACCATTCTTGCAATTTTCAATTAAATCTTTATGTGTAGTTTTTCTACATAAGGACCAAATAGAGCCACACACACTTTTACGGGCAGGCTGATTTAGAGAAAGGCCACAGCGATCGGTTTCATGGAATTCTGCATTCACAGCAACTCTGGAGCCACCGTGACCTATCCAGGATTCTGTTTCCAGAAAGAAAACAATTTGCTCCTTAATTTGTTCTTCCTAGAACAGATCATGCTTTCTCAGTCTGCTTGACTATAACACATGAGGTCTTTCTCCTATAAACATCTTTCTGTTCTTTGAGTGTCATGCTGTATTATCGGAAAAAAACCATCTTCCTGTTCTACCTGTGTTTGGGTATCTCCTTCAGAAGTCAGTTGGAACATCCCCTTATCTTGGAAGCCTTCCCTAAGCATTTAGTGGGGACTTCGGGGGTCTCCTTGCATCCTGCGCTTACACCTACCACTGGCCTTTTGTCCTGTACTGATATCACCTTTCTATCTCCCCTGCTTCCTCCCCAGTCCCCACTAGAATGGAAGTTCCCGGAGGGCTTCCATCCTTGTCTTGTCTTGCCCAGCTTGTAACAGGTGCCGAATAAACATTGAATGAATAAATGGGGCAATGGATAAGAGAAATTATCTTTTGAGGAACAAACTGGTAAGATTTATATGGTCCTCATTTTCATAGGGAATGACAATATCCTTTTTCTGAGATATTGGTAGAAATTAAAAAGTAATAAACATATTGATAAGGAAGATAGACATCCAGGCAAGAATAATCACAGAAAAAGAAAGGACCTCTTCAAGATGAGCTTCTCATCAATGTCTCCACTCAAACTTCACACTTGTTTTGGTGTCAGTTTCTGTGATTTGATGTAATCTCAACCCTGGCAGAGGATGGTTCCTTGTCTTGACATCACCATCCGCCATCACATCTACACAGTTGTCACGCAAAGAGGGCACTGAAAGTGGTTTTGTAACCGGCTCCATGAACAAATTTCAATGACCCCCATATGTTTTTATAATCCTCTCCCTCTCATGTTTTAGATTCTCAGGCCAGTAGGGCATGATGACCATAACCCTGAAACTTTTAACTAACTTTTCTGATTGTTTCCCAGAAATGGTAGAATTTCTGTAAGACAAGGAGCTGAGCTTTTGAAGGCTCCTAGGCAGACTTCCTGATGCCAAGACTCACCGTCCCCCACAACATGCCCCAGTGCATGTAGCCTCTTCTTAGAAAGCCCATATTCTCCATTAGTTGGAGAGAGGGATTGGAGGCTGCTGCTCCTGTTCTCCTGACAAGACATTTTTTGTATTAAAACTTCCTTTTTTCCTTGGCAATCCTTGTCTCAGCAGTTGGTTATTCTCTGCCTCCAGCAACTGGACCGAGGATGGAACCCCCTTGAAGGTTCTGATAACAGTCTGTGCACCTTCTTATTAGGTCACGAAGACAAAGGCAAAGAACCCCTCTGTTTATGATTGGGTACAGCCCCAGGAAATCACTGAAAAGTGATAACACTTTTGCTTGAGTTTAAAAATCATTACTGATATTCTAAGTTTTATCTGAACTAAAAGTAAACTAAAAGTTTGATTCATATCTACTTTTGAAGGCCTTTCTGAGGCTGTGATGCCCTTCTGGATCTCCCCTTCTCCAAGCCTTCCTTTTCTGACCATTCATCTTAAATGCATCAGCTCTTTAATTAATGATAAATGCCAACATAACCTCATCGATATTGGCTTTATTCTGCTGAAGAACCTCCGAAGGCTCCTTAGCATTGGAAGAAAAGTCAACAGTTTTAGATATTTGGTTTTAAGAAACATAGCTACTCTGCTGACCTATAATGCTTCCTGGTTTTGTACCTCTCTATCTTTAAGACAAGAGTTTTCAACCACAGGGTCTTGGGCACACCAGTGTGAGGTGTGTGGCAAGTGACATGTTACTGACAATACTGCCACTGCCTCATTCAGCAAACACTAGGTCAGGCCACTTTTTAATATCTCATATAGTCCTCATAACAATCCTTTGTTATGGGGATGGGTATTATTATTACCATTTCTACAAAGAATCCGAGGTGCAGTGGGGTTACATAACTTGTCCGCAGTCAAACGGCTAGTCTTAGCGCAGCCTGGATTTTATCCAGGCCTCTCTAACTTCCCAGCCAGTGTGCTTCATGATTAAATCACACTGCCTCCCACATATTTAAAACATACAAATGACTCTAAATATAAATTTTCATAGATTCAAAACCATCCCTTATTATAGCATCTTTCACACTTATCTGCAATGACAGGGAAAGGGGTGGATTTCTAGCTGGTGGGCTGGGAGCTGTGCTCCTTGCAGCAGCTTGCAATGAGCAACCATTGCCAATGCTGCTTCAACAGTGGAGGTAGGTTTATCCTAGTTTCATTTTACTATCCTCCACATTTTATGGAGAAGTTATCAAATCTGAAGCCCAAAAGAGTGTAAACATCCACTTTTGTCTGTTACCGCGAACAAAGGTTGAGAACCGTGACTTCAAAGCATAGTAGACACCTTCCTGAGACCGAGCTTGGACACTATCCAAACTCAGGGCTCACCTAGCTCTCTGAACTGCCAGTACCCAATCAATTCATTCAGATGCTTTTATGTATATGTTTTGTACACCAATTAATATTTAGATGTTAGGACATTTTAAAATCTACATTTGATAATCAAAATTTACCTTACCAAATATTTATAAAGAATTCACACATTTAGTTTTGAAATTCTCCACAGTGTAAAATCTTGGTAAACAGGATTTTTCCCCCTGAAGATATAAGTACTTCCTGAATAAATGGAGAATCAGAATTTCCAAGAAGTCTGACAACTCGAAGCAGAGTTAAGACTCCTTCCTCTGAACTCCCAAGCCAAGTCTTCCCTGTCTTCATTAGAGAACACCCCTGGTGTAATTACTTAGATTCATGTCTGTCTTCCCTACAAATTCCTGCAGGGCAATAATTATGATCTATTCATCTCTCAATTTACAATCACCAAAGAAGATTCTGGCATACAGTAGGCATTCAAGAGACATTTGCTAAAAGATAGAACAAAGATAGAAATGAATTCACTTGTATCTGTCCAGGTATTCTTATTTTATCTAGATCAATGGTTCTCAGCTGGAGTGATTTTTGTCCCTCTGGGGACACTGGGGAATGCCTAGAGACATTTCTGGTTTTCACAACTTGGGGAGCTGGATATTTTCTGGTACCTGGAGGGTAAAACCCGTGGATACCACTTAACATCCTATAACGTGAAAAAGGATTATCTGGCCCCAAAACGGCAATAATTGTGTGGTTGTGAAACCCCAATTTAGATACAGAGTATCTACAAAAATTCCATAAGCAGACAAGAGATCGGGAATAAGCCAGCTCTCATTTTAGAAAAAACAGTATGGCACCCACTCATATCATTTATAGAAACCATTTCATGGAAACACAAACCAAACTGGAGATCCCAGGTGGTCATTTTCATCTCACAGCTCATTTTTGTTTTCCCAGCATAAGCCTCCAACCAGATAACATCTTTGGACTTTCAGAGGTCAGCATTTAAATGTTGACCCATAGCCCAGAATAACCCAAAGAACGAGACTTTCATTCAATAACAGTGGCATTATTTTTTATTGTGGGTCACGGCTCATAATATGCAATTCAGCTAAAAGGGAAAGCTATGAAACATTCGAGATGACTGGCAGGAGAAAACTCTAAAAATGCTCCCGCACAAAGAGGGATTAAAATGTCACAGGAAATTTTTTTCTTGAAAATGGAAGGGCTTATGAATGCTCCATTCTTTCCCGAACAGTTAAAACACTGTATGTGCGGGCTGCTTAGGTTTGGAAGGCAGGGCAGGCCTTGCCTTTTGTTCTGTTGCTCAACCCTAGAAGGCTTTCCCTGGTGAACTTGGGCCCACAGCCGCGAGGAGACTGAGAGGAAGATGCTTCCTCCAAGTGAACAATCGAGATTGTATTCATCCTCTCTTTTGGAAATGAAGAGATTGCCTTAAACCGGGAAGCAAAAGAGACCAGGCAGGGACGGCCAAGTCTTTCACTGAAGATAATATTTGCCTGACATTTTAATTGTCATCTGTTACCTGAAGACTCATTTGTCCAAGGCTGAGTGAAGCCAGTTTTTGCACTGATATGGAATCCAAACTGATGAATGGGTCTATCAGAAAGGATGACTCACAGTGAGACCTTCTGCATTGGGTGGCATGAATCAGGTGTCAACAGGGACCTGGGTCCTGTCTGCCTGGGGTCTGCCTTGGCCAGACGCTTGGTCCCGTTTTCTCTCCAGGTACTGGTAGGTGGGGGGACCTCGTGCAGTGGTGACAGCCCTGTGCCACAGCTGCAGTTCTCAGCCTTTCTGTTAGACATGATGGAGGCTCTAAGGGTATAGTGAGTGCTTCTTTCCTGACAATCTGTGGATGATTGGAACTTTCTGGGGTTTAAATTAATTTCCTGTTCAGCATGTTTGCAGGATGAGAAAACAATTATCTCTAAAATTGCAAGTAATTAGCTGATCGCTTGTCCTTGTAGGATAAGATCTTACTGCCCTCCTGCACCAAACCCAGACCACACACACACACACACACACACACACACACGTACACATGCACAGACAAGCACTTTGTGCTCCAGTTTTTCAGTTGTTATTTACAAGTCTCAACTTAGGGAAAGGAACCTGTGGCCTCAAGGCCGCATGTGGCCCTCCAGATACCCAAACGTGGCCCTCGACTGAATTCAAACTTTCCCTTCATTAAAAGAATTTGTTCTGTAAAATTTGGATTCAGTTAAAAGGCCACAGTCAAGGATCCAGAAGGCCACATGTGGCCCCAAGGCCGCAGGTTCCCCACCCCTGCACAGCTCACAGGAGCACAATGTCCATCGCAGTGACTTATGCTCATGAGATGGGTGTGGTGGATTCCACACTGCCCAGGACTTGGGAAAAGTGAGAAAAACCACTTCCTCTTCCAAGTTCTCTTCCTACAGGCAGGTGACAAGGCTAGCACAAGTACCATAAAGAAATGAGGACATGAGACTGGGGATCTCAAGATGGGTGTCTAAATTCTGGCTTCATCATTTAGCTGTAGGATCTTGAGCAAGTCACTTAGCCTCTCTGAACACCGCTTTCCTTGTTTTTATAAGAAAGATTATAAAAAGTAGGGTTTCTCAACAGTGGCCCTATTGACATTTTGAGCTGGATAGTTCTTTGGAGCGGCGTGGGGGGCTGTCCTGTACATTGCAGGAAGTTTAACACCATCACTGGCCCCTGCCCACTAGATGCCAGCAGCACCCAGCCCCCAACTGTGATAATTAAAAGTATCTCCAGATATTGCCAAATGTTCGCTGAAGGGAGAAATGGCCCCTGCTTGAGAACCACTGCTGTAAAGGAACCCTATCTCCTTTAAATTTTTAATAAAACATAACCTAGAACTTTAATTCTATCTCTAAGTATTCAAGGTTGCAGCAAAGAAAACAGCAATAAATGAAATGGGAGAACTCTGGGTGGGACACAGAGTCTGGGATAAAATTGAGGACCACTTGGCCTTGCTAGGAGATTCTGGATTTTGTGTTGGTCTTGGGCAGGGGGGTGAGAGTAGCGGTATGTTCTCTTTGGCTCCCTCCCAGGGATGTGGGGGCTTCAGTGAGCTAATGTATATGAAAGTGCACAGAATGATGCCTGTGACTGTTCATGCGGTCACAACAAAAGAATCAGTGCAATGCAGCTAGCTCACAAGGAATGTCACCCGGGCACCCTCTTCACGGTGGGGCAAAACCACATTGCGTGATGCTTCTAGTTGCAGCATTCAGTCAAATGAAGCAGTTAGGTGCCAGCCATGTACCAACGAGAATGACAGAAACCCAGCCTTATTGAATGAGTCAAGAACATCTTAAAGCTGTTAAAAACTTCATTCGCAAATTCTTTGACCTTCCACCTATCAAGTGGTGGGTCAGTGTCCCCTCCCCTTGAACCTGGCAGACCTTTATGACTATGGTGACTAATAGCATACAGAAAAAGTGACACTGCAACCTTCAAAGCTAGGTCATAAAAAGGCATGCACTTTAGCTTTGCTCACTCTTGGAACACAGTTGGTGTGGGGAGGAAGGAAGCCTGAGCCACCACGTGTAGGGGACACGTGTAGATGTGCCAGCTGGCACCTCTGCTGAGGTCCTGACTGACAGGCAGCTCTCACTGCCAGCCAGGCCAGTGAAGGAAGCTTCAGATGACCCCAGAGCCCAGGCTCTGAGCCATCCACAGCATTCAGATCTTTCCAGCTCAAGTCACAGTCATCATGGAACAGAGACAAGCCATCTCCACTGTGTCTTTTCCAAATTCCTAACCCACAGAATCCATGAGCATAATACCATGGTTGTTTGATGGAACTAAATTTGGGGTGGTTTGTCACATAGCAACAGTAATGGAACACACCTCCATGAAGTTCAACCACTAACCGCCCAAAGAATGTGCTCCCTGGGGATCGTGGGTCCTGTAGGATTAGCTCAGCTGGAGGTGACATCAGAAACAGTCAGGGAAGGAGTCTGTTCCTGGCATAGTGAGGAGCTTAGGATCACACATGTCACCAGTGGTGTCCGGAGGTCTTTTCTGACACACAGGAGTTGCGAAGGATGTAATTTCTTCCATGCCACCCACATGCAGAGCAGCTTGGGCAACAGGAAAGAGGAAGTTACTTACATTTAACTATAAATATGGAACAAGAACACTAAATGTGAGCCTCGAAAGAAGAACGCTCCTATAGGAAGCTGTGGACATTCAGGACCCGGTTATTGGGTCAGGAGCAGCCTGTTCTGGAGAACAACCTGTCATTGACCCAGAGGCTGGGCATTTACCTCTAGTTCTTGTTTGTTGGGAGAGGTCACAGGAACAAATATGGCCATATGAGGGAGATGGTGCAAGCTGCTTTCCCAACAGGAGTTAAGAGACTACAGTGCATTGAGACAACAGCAGAACGTGTAGAGGGGGGACTAAGGAGCACCCACCATTCAGTACCATTTGGGCATTTTCCGAGTAAGCCAATTCCCCGACCCTGCTCCTCGAAGCACACAAACTGTGTTCCCTGAGGGCTCTTATAGTCATCTCATTTAATTTTAACTGGCAGCTAGATTCGGAATGTGAACTACAATTCAGGCAGAGAAGTAAAACTTTATATTAATAGCTCTTATAAAACACTATATGCGTATTTTTTATTCAGTATCAGTGGGGTACCTGCCTAAGGCAAATAGGTGTGATTTCATACTTCATAAAATATTTAAACATCTTTAAACTACTTCTGGAAGAGCTTGCATTTAAAAATCTCTTTCTTGATATAATGCTCACTGGCCGCTTAAGAATTTGGTATAAACAACAAGAACAGGTATCCTACAGGGACATTTGTTTACTGAGTTTCTTTACAAATTAATCTTGTGGTTTATAGCTATTTCAGACAAGTTGGATCAATTTAACTAGTGTTTTGGTTTATTCACGTTTCTAAGATCAGGCACGAAATTATATTTGTATTTGGACACATTTATTCTTGGAAAAGCCATTTTCTTGAAATATGAAATAATTCAAGCTAATCTGTAAGTTTAGGGGTTTAAAATTCAAATATGCTTACCATACGTATTAAATTCATCTAATGTTAGTATTTGATTTTATTTGTTCCTTATTGATACATTTTGTAATCGTGCCGAAAGCAGGAAGAAAATGTATAAAGTTCCAGTGAAACTTGTTGTAAAGTGACCCAGACTTTACCCAGTATTTCTGACAACAAAATCACTGAATAGGTGTCTTAAGGTAGAATGAAAACCTCAAGTAGAAGGTATAGCAATAAATTCAAATTAATGGATTCTTATCATGGTGAGTGGGGAGAAAGCTTGAAGAGATAAGTTAGGAATTGGAAACATTAAAATTTTATAAAGCACAGAAATATTTTCCATTCTGAAAAGTTACGGAGCTATATCCCGTATCAATAATTTCTTTATGGTCACAGTTAAGATTCTCATCCTTCATGATATTTTTGGAGTAGTCACTGTAACCATAGCAGCAGCAGCAGCAACAGCAGCAGCAGCAACTTTAAGGAGAAGGCTTGAGCTATGCAAGAACACAGACTTAGCATCAGACAGCCCTGGGTTCAATTCCTGGCTCTGCTAGTGGAGTTTAATCTGAACAAGTTACTTTAACCTCTCTGGGCATGAATTTCTTAATCTTTAAAATGGGAGCATCAATGGTATTTACTATTTTGAGGATTAAATGAGATAATTATTTATCATGTTTAGATAGGGCCTGTACAAAATAAATGCTCAGTAACTATTAGCTATCTCTCTACATTCAGTCTGACCGCTTCAAACCCATGTTCGTCTATTCATCTTTCTAAATGACTATTAATACCCTACTCAAAAGCCATCAGTAGCTCTGCATTCCTTACCAAATACATTTCAAACTCACTGCAGTCTGGCCTCGAACATTTTTTCTAACCTTATAACCTATATTTTCTACTGCCCCCACATTTCACGAAATTTGGACCACATTCTTAACGACTCAAATCATGCTTCTCCACTCATTCTGTTGCCCTGCTTAGGATAACTCCCTGTGATTTTTGCCCAGGGGAAACAGTTGCTTCCTATAGCTCAAGCCTAATGTTCTTTCCTCGTTATCTTACTGCTCTGCTGACTGTATATACTTTTGAGTGCCTGTTTTGATAGCCTGTTAGTCACTGAACCATATACTCCCTTCAGTTGTTAATATTTACAATAGTTGATATGTCATATCTCACTTAATTATAATCTCCTTGAGGGCAGTGGTCATGGTCTATATAATTTTTGCATCATATATATACCAGCAAAGATCTTGCACATAATCAACTTTGAACAAACAAATATTTGTTGAGCTATTAACTAGTCCATGTTCTCCACTAGTATAGTTGATGTAGAACAAAGTGATCTTTGCTTCTAAGAGGTAGCCTCTATTAAAAATTTTGTTAATTATTGCTATGTTTCTGAAGTTGATTTCATGAGAAATTCACCACTATCCTATCCTAATCCTACCAGGGAGAACACGACTGGAGTGCAATGGTATTAGCACAGGGGTAAACTCTCTGTAGATGATGAGCCGTAATTTTTCAAGGCCAATATGCTTTTCACAAAAGGGAGAGGGCTCTGTGTTCCTGGACTGGAACCCCATTATTTGAATTCTAGGGAAAACACATGGCAAATTAACAGGGCAAAAACTGATGAAGCCTTAACCTCAGGATTCCCTGGGCAGCTAGGAAGAATCCCTCCCCTGGCCCCTCCCCAGTAATACCAGGCATGGTCTGACAAAAGGATAGAAGCTGAAGTAACGGAACAACAAAACACTAAAATAGCAACAACAGCAACAACAACACACCAACAGTTACAGCTAGAACTCAAACCTTTCCATTGTGCCTCTACTCTTCCTGCAAGGGCGCCCGCCGCCACACCTGTAGCCCTCTGTGCAACTTGT
Organism: Indri indri; assembly: GCA_004363605.1. Lineage (NCBI taxonomy): Eukaryota > Metazoa > Chordata > Mammalia > Primates > Indriidae > Indri > Indri indri. The sequence goes on along the minus strand of RJWJ010001645.1, from coordinate 58,182 downwards.
GTAAGGGCCACCCATTAACCTGTGGTGTGGATTGGTTTTCACATGTTATCATATCCTGAGGACCTAAGAGCACCTGGTGCAGAGTATGTATTTAATAAATGATTCTGTGAGCGAGGAGTGAATGAATGACTATATTCCTCCACATAGAAGTGGAAAGACAATAAACGCACTTCATTTTCTACAAGCCAGCGGAGTGGGTTACAACAAATTCAAGATTCAATGTTTTGAGTTTAGCAAAATGTAGTAAATATAGAAGACTTAAAAGGCTGTCTTTGAAAAAAATCCAAGGGGATGCTGGGCTTTGAAGACACGTTGTCCCCATTGCTTGTGCTGTCTCTTTCCCTTTGGGCTTCAGAGCAGGCTGCAAACTCGAGGGTGGGTGGAGGGTGCCACGGCAGGCTTCCTCTGGGCTTGTCTCACCACATCTTGTAAGAGGAGTTAGGAGGTTGTATTATCAGCTCCCAATTAACCGTACTGTTAAGGCAACTGTTTGAAAGATTCAGCGCTTCATCTGGGGAAGTTAGACTTGAAATATTAAGAGCAGACATCATTGAAGGTTAGACATGCTTCTATCAACTTCATGGCAGAGCCGAAGTTCACACACTGGACTTACAGAGGTTGGTCTCATTAGTTTAAGAACTAAAAATATTATCTATTATACCAAGAGCTGTCTGCTCTCAAAGGTAAGTCCATTTGATTAGAAAAATCTTTGTTTAAAATTGCAGTTTCTAAGCTGTCATACATTTTCTCCTCCGAGGATACTTTAAAAACTCTGTATTCAGTTCCACTGTGATTGTGGCTCTTTCTTAGTTTCCACTTTATGTAAAATCCAAGCTTGGGTATTTTTATCTTCCCTGCAGTTAATCCATAGCAGAATGGGCCGCGCTGCTGGTTGTTAGCATATCCTTTTTATTTTCGTTTTATAGTAACACACATTGAGCCCTGAGTAAGTGCCAGGCTCTTTGCTAAGCTCTTTGCACATGTGATAGCACTTCATTCTCATAACATCTTCAGGCAGCAGATGTTGTTATTATTATTATTATTCTCATTTTAAATGAGTAAAAGGCTTACAGAGGTCACGAAATTTGCTCAAGATCACACAGCGAATCAGTGCTGGAATGAGGATTTGAACCCAGGTCCAGGTAACACCAAAGGCCTTGCTTGTAAACAATGCACATTGCATCTACAAATTACAAGTTTCAGAAAAGGCAATAGCCTCCCAGAGCCAAAGAAAAAAGTGCCTGAAAGATTCGTTCTCTGATAAATCAAAAGATCTGAAGTCTTCATAACTCCCATGTCAGATTATTAACATCGATCACAAAATACAGTAATTTATTTAAATGGCTGTTCACTGAGCAGAGCCAGCTATAAACAAGAAATGTGTTCTGCTAAGCCAAGGGTTGCAGGGAAACTCAGGGGCATCAATTATCTGTGCGGAGATGGAGAGAAGTTAGGCTCACCCTCGTGTGTAAGGAAGAAGTCAGTGACGTCTAAGTTCTTGTTGGAGTGAAAGGTTTCAGCAAGCCGTTCCATGAGTTTAGACACTTCTCTGCCACACAGACTCCTTCCCTCATCGTCATTACATCCCCCTCAAGTTCCACTTCACTCAGTGTACCCAGCCTTTCCAGATAATAATCAAATGTATATACAGGGTGCTTAACACAATTCAAAGACTTTCACACAAGTCTCAGCTTAGTAACTGCTGTTTCTCCTGAAAACTACCATCATTGGCACGCTCAAATATTTAAAGCAAACAAAATAATATTGATATCAAAACTATCAAACAAAACCCAAACACTTTAAGGGAAATGTTTATAAAGTTTCTTGTAACCTTTCACCTTAATTTCCTAAGACTTTCCAGCCCAGGTTGTGCAGGGCTGGATGGAAGGAGAGCACTGGGCATGTCCTTCCTTCATCAGACGACCTGGGTGGTGTTACATTGGGTTCCTTTAGTTACTCAGAGGCAGACAGCCCACTGCGACCACAGTAAGCACTTGCAGGCCTCCAGCTAGACAGCCACACCAGGCAATCCCACCTTTAAGTAGCCATCCATGGGAAATCTTGGCCTTAGGCAGGAAGCTCCATTTATATTTGGAAATTCACAATTCTGAAAGCCTATGACTTAGACACTTTGACTTGTCAAGGTCCCTGAATCTATGACACAATGTCTTTCACTTTAAAAGGTTTTATTCTGCTCCTGGATAAGGGAAACTATTTATTAAAAGTGAAACACTATTTATTAGCTGAGTGAAAACACAAAAAATAAAATCCTTGATGCCTCAGAATGGAAGTAAAATAAGAAGGAAACCTAGAGTTTCAAATGACCCTGATTAATTTATATAGATTCATAGTACATCAAATACATAAAAAGAAGATTTAAAATGAAGCTAAGAATCAGGCCGGGTACAGTGGCTCACACCTGTAATCCTAGCACTCTGAGGAGCTGAGGCAGGAGGATTGCTTGAGGTCAGGAGTTCTAGATCAGCTTGAGCAAGAGTGAGAGCCCCATTTCTACAAAAAAATAGAAAAATTAGCCAGGCATGGTGGCGGGAGCCTGCTACTTGGGAGGCCGAGGCAGGAGGATTGCTTGAGTTCAGAAATTTGAGGTTGCAGTAAGCTACAATGACACCACTGCACTCTAGCCAGGGTGACAGAGTGAGACTCTATCTCAAAAATAAATAAATAAATAAATAAATAAAAAATAAAATGAAGCTAAGAATTAGTAGACAACATCTGTAGTCACCAGGTGAGGACAAAGATGTTCTAGAACCCAGGCCTCTTGTCTCCCAGTCCCCTGACCTTGCCATGCAGATTAGGTCTCTCTTCCTACTGGAAACTGACTATTCTACTTAACGATCACATTATTCCTTTGTTTTCAACATTCATTTTCCTTCCCTGTGGAAATTTTAAAGCTGCATGTAATTCATGTGTCTGGTTGTCCTATCCACACAGTTTAGGCGGCTGGCAATGGAGAAGCAGTGCTATTTATAGTACAGGTTGTCTCTGGAAACCCAATTATTGGAGAAAACCTCAAATCACATGCAATCAAGCACCCTCGAATTAACCTTTTCTCCTTAAAAATTCCCTTCCCTGAGCACTCGCACAAGCACAGTCAGTTCATAAATCTCTTTATGTAAATAGCAGTCGTGAAGCAAGGGAGGAGGTCTGTTTATTATTTTTGATCCTGTTTTGCTTCTGGCAAAATTTCACAAACAGAAGAAGTTGGCAGAACATCGATATTTTCTTCTGACTGGCTACTGTTCTCTAGCTACAAGTGCAGAGTACAACTGAGACCATTCTGGTTTGTAGGCCTCAGCTGTGACTGAGGTCAGAACTGTGAAATCCGAGGGGAAAGATCTCCACTCAGGACTTCTCTCTTGTGGACCCTTCTTGCACTACTGGGCTGCTTAGTTCCAGATCCACGGGCCAGAGAATGACACAGGTCTGACCTGATTCCTACCTCGTTCCTCGCCTTCCTGTCTGAAAAGGTGCACTGTGAAGTCACATGGCCCCTGAGCTCTGTGAGCCCCAGGGGCCCTAGGAAAACTTGGGGGAGGATGGGCACTCCACTTACAGCAATTTCTAGGAAGGAAGGCAACATTTTGAAGGGTTGGAAGTAGGGAAAGGAGGTTGGGGGTGGAAAAATCTGTCCTTTCCCTCTGTGATGCCTGTTCCTACATAACGATGCTGGCTCCCAGCCTTTGGCAAGGAATCCTGCTGCCATGACATTTACTTTGGATAAAGAGCAGCCAGCCCTCAAGAGGGCAGTGGGAGGGCAGTTAGTACAGGATGGTCATGTGGCCTTGCTGCTGGCCTTGGGGACACAATGAGGTTCTCCAACAACTTGGTGGGGGAGGGAGGACCAACCAGGTCTATAATGATGAAAAACAAAAAAACAAAACCTTCTTTGGTTCCAAGTAAACATGTCTACCTATAATTATGAGGATGATGGGGTTGCACAGTCATGAATAACGTGGGCTCCCAGACCATCCAGACTTGAGTTCAAAGCCCACCTCTGCCACCCACTTGTGGTACAACTTTGGGAAAGTTTATTTAACTCTCAGAGAATTTGTTTACTCATCTGGAAAATGAACACAGTAAGACTTACTGTGTTTATTTTCCAGATGAGTAAACTTAACTCTTATGTCTTCATGAAAATTAAAGGAAAGAACAATACATGGAGTGCTGAAAATAGTCCCCGGTACATCACAGTGGGCCCTCAATAAAAGCAGCCAGAACATGAGTATCCCTTATCTGAAACGCTTGGGACCAGAGGTGTTTTGCATTGGGATTTTCTGGGGGGTTTGCAATATTTGCCTTATACCAGTAGAGCATCCTTAATCCAAAATTCCCAAATCGGAAGTGCTCCAATGAGCATTTCCTTTGAGTGCCATGTCAGTGCTTGAAAAGTTTCAGATTTTGGAGCATTTTGGATTTGGAATTTTCCAATTAGGGATACTCAACTGGTTAAGTACATTGTTACTATATTTTAAATTTTGTAAATGTTTCAAAAGCTAAAGACTGTGGTGTAAAATATAAAAGTCAAATGCCCAATCCCAGATGTGAGTATTTCATCTAAGTACATCCGAATATTAATAAACTCTGCTGACAACTTGTCTCTCCATTGCAAACCCCAAGTCTTTTCACTTGGGTGACCCGGTGGAAATGTTCTCCCATATCCCAGAGGCGTGGCTCACCCAGGCCTCTGGGTGCAGCTGCACAGACTCAAGCAGCCTGAAGGAAGCGTAACTGACAGTTAATGAGCTGAAAAGAACTTGTCTCAACGCAATGTCATTCCTGGCATTATGGAACAAAGCAATAAACCTCACAGAATAGAAGCTGCAGTGTCCAGGGCCAGCTCTGCTAAGGTAACCAAAGATGGAGAGGAGACAAAACCAACAGGAGAAACATCATGTGATACAAACAGAAATATAAGGGCTTTCGCAGAAATACAATTAAAAAGTGGAAGGAGAGGAAGTAATTTTACTCTAATGGGGTTGGGGGCGGGGAACTGGACTCTGAAACAATCTCTATTCTGCCGGTTAATGTTTTACAATTGCAGCTGCTTGCTGCCAAATTTCCTTATTATATCCAGTGAGTCTATACTTACCATAGAGCCCACTCTATGTCAGATAAACACGTTTTTCCACACCACAAAATTCTGCTCCAAAAAAATGATTTAGGAAAATGAAATCAGAAACTTTTCAAAGTGGGAAAACTTCCTATGCATTTGTCAGGTCTCTAAAAGACAGATTTTGGAGAACAAGGCTTCCTAATCCAAGATTGTAATACCATTTTACAAATATCTCCAAAAAGATAATGCATGTGGAACTGCACCACAAACTGTCACGCGCCATACCAAGGAAAGAATTAATATTACAATAGCTTTTCAAAGCTTACAAGATGCCATATGCAGACATCACATAGTTCATCCTACAAAACAAGGCTTTTACAAGGCTCAAGATTAACATTTAAGTTATGATGTATAAGACTGTACTAACTGATGTTTCTATTCTTTGTGAAGGACCTCCTAAATACAGGGAGACCTAGGAGTATACGTAATCCATAAAATAAATAGAGCAAAAGAATTCATAATGTTTTATTTGCCAAGATTTTACTCCACTCAACTCTAAGAGTAAATTTCAGCAAATGATAATGATCATATTTGTATGCAGTCTTTCGTAGCTCAACGACTGAATAAAAATGAAGAATATTCCACAATTAAAAGGAATGGAATCCTTAGAGGAAATAGACAAGTAGAGTTTCTTAAATGATTTGAATTAGTATGAGAAACAGAGAGCTAAGTTGTCAATTGGACATTAGAAAGTTTACATACACATTTTGTGGCACTTTTTCCCCATTCAGTTCTCTACACAAAGACATATAAAACTGGAAACTTTCTACAAGATTAACAGAAATCTCGAAGTTAACATCAATGTAGAAAATCACAATAATTTGGGAGTTCAGATATTTTTTTCAGATGTGCTCTTATTCTTTCATTCATTTTCTTTCGATGTGTGATTATCTTTTCTTGGTAGCCTCTGAAAACAGGGGAGATACTATCCACCTTCAAGGGATGTCATGAGTACTGAACAAGAGGAAAACGTGGAAGCAACTAGCACGGTGCCTGGTAAGCATGCACGCACCATAAAAGTTAGTTCCCCTATCTTTTTTGATGTAACAAATAAAATTGGAAAGCAAAACATTTGGTACATGTCACGGGCTGAATTGTGCCTCTTTGAAATTCCTGTGTCGAAGTTCTAACCCCCAATACCTTAGAGTGTGACTGTATTTGGATACAGAGCCTCTAAAGAGGAAATTAACATAAAATGAGGTCATATGGGTGGGCTCTAATCTGATATGACTGGTGTCTTTATAAGAAGAGACCAGGACACAGGCATACACAGAGGGAAGACGACATGAAGGCCATCTGCAAGCCACGGAGAGAGACCTAAGGAGGGACCAACCCTGCAGACACCTGTTCTTGGACTTTCAGCCGCCAAAACTGTGAGAAGATACATTTCTGTGGTTTAAGCCATCCAGCCTGTGGTACTTTGTTATGGCAGCCCTAACACACTAATATAGTCATTGACAGCATTAGCATGTTCTATAATTACAGAGTTATTAATATTTTCCATGACTAGTGCAGTGCTAGCCTTTGTTCAATTGGCTTTTCAGAACATCAGTTACAGATCTATCCATTTACACCTCACATTATGGAGATTTAGGTCTGGAAGGCGTAGGTGACTTATCCAAGGTCACCCCAAATCCAGGTTTGGTGCCCTTCCTATTATATCTGCTGCCATCGCTAGAGGAGCAAAAGTGGATTTTGGATTGCTTTTAAAAAGTTCACTGTTAAACAAGTATTTGGGTTCTAAGAAATACAAGTTAAACCTGAATGTCCCATCTAATAAAGCCCCATCTATTACTGGTTAACAATACTTGCCTCGGCCTTGTTTCCACCCCACCATCCCCACTCTAATGTGAAGCACAGACCCTCTCCTCCAGCCACCCTGCCCTCTCTCAGCTGTGCAGTTTACCACCTAGTGATTCCAAGAGCCAGGAACACTTCCTGCCAAGAACTGTTTCTTTTACTGCTGTAAGGCAAGGATCAACATGCTTTGCTATTTATCTATAGGAACTAAAACTTGGCCTAACCCACCATTTCAGGCCAGTTCTGGGCACCCAAGAGAGTAACTGCTATCCATAGGATACCACAATTGGGAAAGACAGTGGCTTTCATTATAGTTTAAGATATATACCTCTTCTGTTTCAAATTTTGTGATGGACACATTTTAAGGATACACCAAAAATGTGGCATTATGTATGTCTGCTTTAGTAAACACGGTATAGAGTTCATAAGTTACTCTTCCTTTGATGATACAGTACCTTGAAGAGTCATATGTACGTGGATGTTTAACATGTATTTTTCTTATATTGAGCACTTAGCATGTGCCAGGCACTGTGCTCTGTGTATAGTTATATTCTCTCATTTAATTCTTGCAATAGCTCTGAGATAGCTGCTATTATTAGTGCCATTTTGCCCACAAGGGAACCACAGCTTAGATACATTAAGTAACTTGGCCAAGGTCTCTCCACAGGGAAGATGTAGAACTAGAGTTCAAATTCAAGCTCCATGACTCCAAAGCCCTCTAACTGCTCCAAGTTGTAGGGGTAGAAAGTTTGAAATTTTGGTTGAATGGACAGTGTGCCTGGGACATTCTCTAGCCCATGGGGCTCTTTGTAAAAGAGAAGAAAGCGTTTCTTAAAATTTAACCAACATGTTTCAATTATTTGCCCCTAAGAACAACACAAGTTTCAATGTCCCGCCAACAGAGTAATTCTTGGAAGATTGGCACAGGGGAAGGCAGGAAGCAGATACCCTTCTCTCTGTGCCCATGTCATGAGCTGTTACAGGCAACTCCAATGGATCAGCTGTCCTGGCCAGTGATAACCTGTAAATATTCGAATGTGGAATTGTGTCGCACTCAGTGTTGGGACCAACAGATGATGAGCAAAGTCAGTGGAATTCCTTTGCAGCCTTCTTCAAGACATCCTGTAAAACTGATTTCCCTTCCTCTTGCCAAGTTCTTTTCCTCTTTCTTCTAGGAAGCCAGTAATAAAAATATCTAAGCAGCTTTGTCTGCCTTAGGCCTTCCACCTAAAAGTACAGCAGGTAGAGTCGAATACTAAGGATGAGGATCCGAATTTTCAGGGAAGGGGATTAGCAGTCCTTCCTACCCAGGAGAGATCAATTGTACAAATGAAGGCGGTTTGAGGACTGAGAGCTTGGTTTTACACAAGCCTAGACGATAAGAGTCTTGCAATGGATTTCATGCTCTATTTTGAGAAATGCATTTAGTGGGAAATGTGTTGTGTCCCTCAAAGCATCTGGGGGAGAGTCTATAAATTTCTCTATTAAGAACTCTAGTCTGTTTGGGTGCGAATCATTGGAATATCATTAATATCATTAATTGGCGACTGTTATTTCTTATGGTAATTTTAAATAGTATAAATAATTTCAGGATAGTAAAACTGTAAGAAGAAAATATGATTTTATGACTATATATACTTTTTCCCAGTATGTCATTTGATGAATAAAAATGTATGTGAGATGCTGCTGTTCACTTATAGAGATTGAATGCTAATCACAGGTTCTTGCCATCCATATGTATGATTTTCAAAACTAACCAGGAGGAGGAGAGTTGGAATGCAGGAAGAGAATGACTACTTCAAAATACTGACATGTAAATTGGGTACTTGGCGACTGCCAAGTTCCTTCACATTCCCTCTACACTGTTGCACCGTTGTGTTTTATCAGGCGGTTAGAGCAGCAAAACAACACGCGTCATTTGTATTTTAGTCAGTCTGCCTCTGTCAGACCTTTAAAATAATCAGGATTCCTACGCCTTGTGAAGGAAGTCATTTGGCAGTCTAGTCAGACATTTTAGATTTATTTCTACTGATTTCGTTTTCTAACAGCATTAGCATATTCTGTAATTGTAAAGTTATTTTTCACGTCCTCCATCTAAATTCCTTTATATCCTAAGTTTCTCCAAAAAAAAAAAAAAAAAAAAGAGAGAGAGACAGAGAGAGAAAATTCATGTCTTTTCAAACAATAGTATATAAATTTTCATGCTACTCGTTCCTGCCCTTGATGGCACCATGACAGAATGATTGCCGTGGTCTCGTGTGACTTCACTACAGGGTGGTTTGGGCTAGACAGCATGGATGAATTCCCCATGCATTCTGCTGTAGCTCTTTGATATTTTTTGAATGTCTTTCAAAAAGCTTCATTCATAATGCAAATGCTAATGTGGTATCTCTTTGCCAACAGGAGGAAAAATATCTTAAGAATATATGTGCAGGCTTCCTGGAAATTGGTAAGTTGCTTATACAAACTAAGTCAAACAAATTTTACTAATTAAAATTATCCACATAATTTTACTTCATTCACTTCATTCTGCCATACTCGGAGAGACTTTATATAATTTTTGGACCATGAAGCCAGAAATTGACTCCTAGTCACCCATCAATGCTTGAGATTCAGTGAGTCCATATCCCACATCACCTACAGCAAGGGAGAATTTAAGACTCCTGAAGAGTTTCCTGCTTCTCTCCTGTGGGGCAGTGATTCCACCTCCCAGCAGTAATGGAATATCCTGAGCTGCAGTAATGTCAGACTCCTTCCGACCTCACCCAGGATTTCAGCTATATCATAGGTTAGACAAAGCCAGAACTCAAAAGCAATAATTTATTTCTTCTGGCCCAACAGTACCTATCTATCAGTAGAGTTGTTTGAGTTATTTGGGGACTGGTTGTATTCTTGATGTTGGTTACAATTATTAACTCTGCCCATGCACTAACTCCTTCAGTTTTTTTGCCCAAAAAATGTGCAGAAGCTGCCTAATCAGGTTAGAATCTTTGTTTGGTTGTTAGTTTTCATAAAAAGATGCCCATCTAGCCTTTACACAGTTGATTTTTAAAGTATATGGAGCTGGCCTTCTTTGAAAACACAGAATACTTGCAATGTCACTCTCCAAAGTACAACTTCAAACTATCGACTGCCCAATCCATGCATGAAATATATTCAAAGACAAATTATCTGAATGAACCACAGGCCATACACTCTCCTAAATCAGCATTTCCAAAATGTGTTCCCCAGGGAACATTGGTTTTGCAAGATATCACTTCCTGGTATCTAGTAAAAAGTGGTTTCCTGATAAAATATACCAGTTTAAACAAAGTTGAACTATTTTTTGCAGGATTTGTCTGAGCTTTTCTTAAGTGTGAATTTCCAAGAAGGGAAAGAGGATGTAGCATTTCCAAAAATTACTTAACCGTAGAAACATTTTTTCCCTTGAATGTCTATCTGATGAGAGTAGTGCTCTGTGAAGCAGACTTTGAGAAATTGCCTCTAGATAGTCTCAATGCTATCTCTAGATTAAGACAGAGAATCAGGGGACTGCACACCTGAATGCACTCCACCCCCAAATATTTTTAAGGGGCTGTCATTTGTTGTGATGCCCCCACTTCCACTTGGGGGATAAGAAATAATCTAACGAGACTCGCTACTGAATTTACAGTAGGAATCGTTTGCAGGCACCATCCAGCGTAGCTTGTAGTGTTCCCTTTATGAGATTTGTATGAGAAATTGCTTTCATATGTCAAGTGCTTGGGAGAAAATTCTCCCAAATATCAATTCCCAGGAAAAGCTTGGCTGTTTGTTTTTATCTTATGGACATGGTAAATCATCCCTTCGTGGTGTTTTCCTCTTTGCTTAGATCAGGGAAGAACTCAAGTCAGATTTTCAGCCCATGTTTAATAATTATTCAGGGCCTTATATTTTATATTCCTATTTTTATATTATTAATTAACCAACATTTTTCTTTTCATCAGATTTCTATTTTTATAATCTTGAGTTGTGTATTCTTCCCTAAACTACCTCAAATCCTTTTGGTAAAGAGGTAGAATGTAAATTAATATATCATATCTTTACCCATGCCAAAATCATGTTCTCATTGCCCCTGGGGAGACAGCAAACTATTTTTATATGATCCTTATTTCATTCAAATATCTGGTGTGTGGTTCATGGTGGGTTCTCCTTCCTTGTTCTTGTATTTCCTTCAACAGTCTCGCCACTGGGTTTTCACAGCTAATTAAACACAGATGGTGTGTAGCCTCATTAATGACCTGTCTCCATTAAATACCCACCTATCTATTTCTCTTTACATAAGAGGTTTACCAAAACCCACTTATCATTTGCTCTCTTATTAAACTTGTTTTGGGTCATCAATTGATACTGCTAAGACTACCAGTGGTGACATTTTTTTCTGTCTTGAGCTTCTCTGTGTCCATGATGAATTTGCTAAGGAAATGAGGAAACTTGCATTATAAGAGTTGATGACCATCCAGAATTTACTAAGAATTAAAGCACTGATGATGAGAGGAGAAGGTATAAGAAAAATGAATCTCTATTCACTTAAACTAAAGTTGCAGAATCCAAATTTGGTAACTGCTTGCATCTGGAATGTGTAAGCTATAAAGCAATGACATGTAGGCATTGGACCCACAATTTGGTTAAAGTGAAACTCTCAAGTTGTACTTGTTTACAAGCATATTGCCCCTTTGCTAATTTCCTTCTAGCATTCATTTCTTGACTGCTCACGATTTTACTGTGCAATAATTTGCAAAATGCTATTCAAAGTTAGTTAATGCACTGAGCAGATTTTCCTATAACTTTGGTTAAACAGTATCCTTTCTGTGTGGGGCCCTTCCATCACCAGTACAGAATAAAAAGAGGCTCTGATTCATAAAACGTGAATTTATGACAGCTGACACTCTTTTCTCTTTTTTTACACAGAACTTGAGCAATACATGGCTGATGCATTCTCAGCCTGTTTTCTGTGTTCCATCTGTCTTTCAGTCAGTGCATTCACCCTCCAGTTTTGAAAGTAGTCGGGTAAGAAAGTACTAAACATAGACAAAGGGCAATTCCAAAAGAACAAATGATTGTTTAATTTAGGTTGACGCTACCCAGTTGGTGGGGTCTCATCCACCAGGGATGTGTGATGTTCACCACTTAGGCTGGGCGAATTCCCAGGATGCCAATTGATAGAGTCATGAGGGAGAATATATTACTCATGCCCACTCTCATTCCCTGGGGACAAAAAGAAAAAAGGCAGTATATTTCACTCTAGTGGAATTCAACTTAGGTGTTGTATCTATTGAAAAATAGTCTCAGATAAAAAGTCAATGAAAATGACAGTCCAACTTTCACTCCTTTCCCTAGCAGTGCAATTTTCTATATCCTACATTTTTAAAAAAGAAAGTGCTTATTGTGGAAACAGGACAGGACACACACACACGGGCATTCACCAGTCCCTTCAGTTCTTGCTATAGGCCAGACAGCACGACAACTCCACTTTGCAGGCCTGGGCTCCTGAGAAAGGAAGGTATTTCCCAGCTTCTTTATAGTTCTATGGACATTTAAGTAGCCCACAAGACTGGACCTCCTATCATTTCTATTAAATTGATAATGAGGGCATTACAGAGATATCAAAGAAGCATGTCCAGGTATGTGAGAACGATGTCACAGGGAAAACGTAAATAAGAATTGTCTTTCTCTTAAGCTGATACCTATGATCACAGAATCCTAGACATTTCAAGATGATGGGACTTCAGAGATCTTTAATCCAAACCCTTTATGTCATAGGGAAAAAAAAAAAAAGGTCCAGAGAAGCTGTGACTTTCCCCGAATCACAGAACAAATTAGTGGCAGAGGCAGAACAAAAACCTGATTTCCACTTTACCATTTCCTTGACAAACTGTAGATAAATTATAAGCCATTGATTTATTCCACATAATAAAGCTGCTCTATTTCCTTTTGAGGTTCTATTATATTAGGTTTAAGTTTCCCTGCTGTCTACACTCTTGTTCAAGGAGTTACTGACTTAACTACAGAGAGAATTCCAGAACTTAAGAATGAGAATAAAGCAAGCAATTATAATCCATCCATTTCATTTTCTCATCAAGAAATGAAGGCCTAGTGAAGTTCTAGAATGTGACACTATAGAGAAATAAGGGCGTGTCACTGAGCCTGGTTCCCTGTCTCCTTTTCCTGGTTCAGTGGACTTTACTGCAATCTAGGCCATCTCATCCTGCTTTCTAAGCACTTGAAATAAAATAAAAAGTTTAATAGTATGATAAATTCTTTCTAAAAGCAAGTAATCACATTCATATATCTGCTTAGATTTGGGTTTTCCAAATTGTGTGTTTGTGTGTGTGTGTGTGTATGTGTGTGTGTGTAGACTTTAAAGATGGTGCATCTGTACCCAATAAATCATAACCATCAAATAACGATATAGAAATCCAAGTCTCCCACTTCACACCCATTAGGATGGCTACTGAGAATATCAAAAAAACCCAGAAGTGTGCTACAGACATACCATGAAATATTATCCAGCCTTAAAAAGGAAGGAAATCCTGTCATATGCTACAACATGAATGAACCTCAAGGACATTGTGCAAAGTGAAATAAGCCAGTCACATAAAAACTGAATGATTCCACTTATCTGAGGTACTCAGAGTAGTCAAATTCATACAGACAGAAAGTAGACTGGTGGATGCCAGAGGCTGAGAGGAGGGAAGGAATGAGGAATTTCCATTTAATGGGTACAGAGTTTCAGTATTGCAAGATGAAAGGAATTCTGGAGATTGGTGGTAGTGTGGTAGTACATTATGAATTATGAGTGTATTTAATACCACTGAGCTGTACACTTGAAAATGGTTAAGATGGGAAATTTAATATTATATGTATTTTACCACAATAAAAAATATTGGGGAAAAAAATCCAATTCTCCCTTCTCTTGGCCTAACATGGTATTGCTCCACCCCCAGCATCCTCTCTGCTCTCCACTCCCAAGTGCTTGCCAGTGAGGGAAATAAGGACCATTATTATTTCCATTCTCTCTCTCTACAACAATTTCCCTATTGATTCAAGCAAGAATGTGGGGTAGGGATTATGGGCAGTATGACTTACAATAAACTTTCACTCTGTAAAACAACACGCTCTTTTAAACATCTCCTCTCTTTTTAACTTGACTTGAAACTCCAGAACTAAAAAACAGGCTAGGGAAATGATGCATGTATGTTTTGGACTATACCCTAAGATGAGCAAGTTTAGATTCATCTTGGGTTTGGGTAATTAATTCTGATCCTGTGCATCATCAAAGATTCTTTTATTTCTCCTTGTTTTTCCTCCCCATGAGTGTATCTGCTGTTGAATCATGTCCATGACATTCAATGATTATCTCACTATAATGAGGTCAGTGGGGAGCAACTTACTCTGTCTGCACTGTCCCCAACAGCCATGAGAAATTATGATGGCTCAAATTATATTAACACAATGTTAACTCTTCCTTGAAAGATCTAAAGGAGAGTAATGCAAACAATTTCACTGATGAGGCTGTCATTTCAAGATACTAGTATGCAAAATACAAAAATAATGTTGTTATTAATTTTATGTGCACTCGATAAACTTTAATTGAATGATTAAAAGCTGTTAGTAAAATAATGTGGCATCCTGTGCTATTGTGTACTAACTGATCAAGGAGCATAAAACACTCAAGAAATATAACCTCACGGGAAATCTCATAATGAGTGACCAATTCTAATTCTGTAATGTGGTTCATTGCTGTATCCTGAGTAGAAAAGGCTAAAAGGTCCTTTTGGTATATTACATAATCAAAAACTCAGTCATAGGTACAGTACTTCAGCACCCATTATAAAAACTATAAAATAGTCTAGTGTATTACAGACCACGGGCTCTAGACCTGTATTCAAATACCAGCTCCTACTATGTGACCTTGGACAAGTTACTGGAACTCTATGTACCTCTGTTTTCTCATCTTTAAAATGGGTATAATAATAGAACTTAACTATAAGGAGATTTTTTTGAGGAAAAATAAATTACAATTTACACAGAGTTCTCAGAGCAGTACTTGATGCATTATAAATGCTCAGTCCACATTCTCTACTATTACAGTAAACCAATCTTCTAATATAGTAAGAATCATTTTGCATCAGCTTTCTCATTGTCTTACTACACAGTTATATGACATTAATAAATAACGATTTCTGAATCACTAGACTATTAGAATTCTTTCTTGCTTCCCTATGATCTTTACTATCACTTTTAAGTTTTAGGTATTCACTCATTGGCTTCAAACATTCCATTGCCCAGTATAAAAAGGTCGGAAATGCTCAAATTTTCTAATTAAATAAAATGAAACATAGATCTAGAGTGTTCATATGTCTTTGTGAGAGGGGGCTTTCAATGAATGACGAGTATGTCTATAGCTTCAAATCTTTAGTGAAAAAATAACCCCCATTCCAAAAAGAACATATGTAATTTTTAATGAAATACATTATTGTTAAATACATCTAAGGAAGTTTGCAAAGCAATTTCAACTAGTTCTATGCAATATTTCTAATGTGACATGCACTTTATAAGCATGCTGAGGAACATTTACAGATTGTGGATGATAGACCATCATCAAAGAGTTATTAAGCCCCTGTGTCTGTAAGAATGATAGCATCTGGTAAAGCAATGTTGTCAGAAATTTCTAAAACTAAAATGGAGCTGGTTTTTATTCTAAGCCTAATGTATTTTTAAATCAAGCCACAGGGAAATGATTACTTTTGTTTCTATTCAATCAAGACCTGCACACAGAGTTTGTGGAATGACATAATATCCTTCCTGAAATCAGACCGGTATGTAGGACCAGTATCCTTTACACATAACTAGTTCCTGAACCTTTACAAACAAATCCTAATTTCCAAGGAAACAATCTCATCAAATGAAGCTCACTAGAATACATATTGTTCTTTTTGGAAACATTACAATAAGATTTTCACGATTACAAACCCCAACTTCCCCTCTAAAATTCAATATACTCTTAAGCTCATTTATTTAAGTGGAAGCCGTATTTTTATAATGCCTCTAGAAATTCCTTGTAAACTCATATCACACCAGTGATAATAATTTAGCTGTTTTTTCAGTTCAGGAGAAAGGTGGTCATTAACTGATTACAGATATGTGCGTGTTAGGAGCTTCTTACGAATGTTCATTTTTCTTCTTTCCATGGACCTATCCTATAAGAAGATGTTTTAAACTTTTTTTTGGAGAAAGGTAAGTTTCAGTAATTTCCAGCCTTCCGTGTTTGTATTTTTGGGGGGCTGACAATAAAAAGAACATCTAGAAGCTTATGATCAATACTCTTTCCTCTTTGGCTTAGGAAGCTAGTGTTTTATGCACAGGTCACAGGATTTATATTGAGGTGAACAAACTCATTTATCCTTTACCAGAAAAGTAATATCAAAAAATCAGTGGCAACTACTGACATAAACACACAAACAGGAAGAGAATGTGATTCTAGCTGTCAGCCTGATGGCCTTAAGAATAGAATTCTTTCCTCTCTTTACAAAGGATGTTCTAAATACTCTGGTCAGGGTAGGGTGGACATTAGTCCCCCACCCCTTCCCTAATTAAACAAGTGTCCATGTTCTAAATATGACAGAGTACGAGGAACCTGCCGAAAAGCTCCTAAAACACACACTGAGTAAGCCTTTCCCATGCGTTCTGTAGACACACATAAGTTTTGTAATTTATGATTCACTGTCCCACCGTGAAGTTTTCTGTGCACTTTCTGTTGAGTTATGTGGCAGCTAAGGGCTGTCACTGTTTGCTTAAAAACGGCAGCCTAAAGTTATTTTTCAAAGTTACGTGTCACATGGCATAGAAATCCATATATTGTAAAGTGAAAACAATCATTTTTCAAAAACTGGGTTAGCATGAAACAGAGCCAACAGAAATCAGAATGAGCAAACAGCCTTCCACTGCCGGCAACTCACCTTGTTGAATTTTAGTCACTAGCTGGTGGCGCGCTAAAATCCGGCTCATCCTGTAAGGAGAGCGTCTTGCAGTCTGATCAAATCGCAAGTACATCTCCTGGCCCTCAGGTGTCATGGAATTTAGATAGTAGCAGCCTGAGGCTGGAGTCCTGGGCACCTGCCTGAACATCCCGGCAGGTAGAATTCCTACTGCCACCTCAGTCTGCCTGTGGCTGTTTCCGTCTGTCCCCAGCCTCAGTCAAACAGCAAGGCACCAAGCCCAGGAGAGACCAGGCGATTTTAAAAAGAAAAAGGAGTGCCAAAGCCACAACTCCGAATTCCAACCCCCGGGGCCCTCACATGACCTCGGAGAGCCAATCAGAGGAAGAGGGAGAAATGGGACCGTTCACAGTCAGCTCCAAACCCCAAGGAGAGGCAGCGCCAGCAGCCGGGATCCCCCACACAATGCTGAAAGCAAACGCAAGTATTTGACGTGCCTCAGAGCTGACCAGGCACCCAAAGCGGCACTCACTAAGACAGTTAAAAAGAGAGAGGGAAGAGAAAAGTCAGAAGCAAAACAAGCCCCGGGCACAGGAAACCTTTCAGGCTATAAAAGTTAGACAAAGTTCCTTCACTTTCTTTTTGCAGCCAGGTGAGAAATGGACAGTGATAAATGTCTTAAATAATTAAGACTACTTCGAACAAGCATTCACAGCTGAGTATAAACTACCACCCTTCAGTAAAAAGCAATGAATCCAATAAAAGCTTTTCCAGTGAAAAATAAACATCAAGTGTTTTAACACCAGGAGTAAATAAATACAGCTCAGACACCTGACCCTCATGGGTGGGGAGGTGAGGGCTCTTACAGATAAAACTGGGAGAGGCAAAGGACACGAGTGTTACTTATTAAGCGTCCATGCCTCTTTGATTTTTCTACTTCCCCGATTTTAAACCACCAAGAAGCAAAATTCTTCCCAAGTACACATCATATTTAAGACACTGCCAAGAGTCATTGCAGAAGCTGCAAAGATCCTTGCAAATATACTGTCACCCACCTGCTAAGCATCAATAGAGAAGTTAGACAAAAGCTTGTTACACAGGACCATATATGAAAGGTCCTTTAAAAAGGCATAAACACCATGCTAGGCGAGCAATATTATTTTTGACTGAGGTGATGACATTTGTATAGGCTTTAAAAAAATGGGGTTGGGGGAATTCTCAGAGGCAGAGGCTTGGGAGGCTTTGCAGGAGAATCCGTGCCCCTGTGCGCAGATCGGGAACTAGAGTGTGTGTTTAAGGAAACTGCTAGTAACTCGATTTGGTCATATCTGAGTATACACATGGGAGCCATTAAGATTTTTTTCCAGAGTTTTCTCCTTTAATATTGTTTGATGTGAAGAGAAATAAAGTCCATAGAAAACATGTTACGGAATTCTGAGCTTGGGGCTGAATGAATAAAGTTCTTTGATAAAAAAGCATATGGCCAAGTTGCCTTTGCGTTTGGCTGACTCAAACTGAAACATTACCTGGCTGGAGATTTATAGTCCTAATAATAAGAAATTATTTCTAAATTAGTTCCAAATTAAAAGTCTAACAGGACTTAAATTAGGACCCCGATTCTTGTTACTACAGCTCTGTACTAGTGTTTAGCTTAATCCCTTTCCCTGCATGAATTTTTGCGGCCCAATTCTGAGAAGCAGCTCAACTTGTGTAACTGTCCCACTGTGTAAATAAACAAGTTAAAGATCCCTAGGGCCTAGTGCTAGAACACACTCTCTCATGGCAATCGTCAGCCTCTTCTAATGACTATGCAAGAGTCAGCAAGTGTTAGTTTTCAAGTTGGCATCGTAGCAGAAAAGGAAAGGAAGTTCTTGCTGGACCATACCGTGCACTTTCCATTCTTATGTAGGATTTGGGCAGAAGATTTTCTGTTCCACAGGATCCTCTGTGGAAGGTGAAAGACATCTAAGATCTAGTGACTTGGCAAAAGCACAGACATGAACAGAGAAAGGTTTAGCACTATATGGCAATGTTAGATGCCTGGAAGATCTGTGGACCCAGCTTAGAGTCAGCACTGGTTGCCATCTGACTGAGGTGCTCACGTCAGCCACTTTGTGCACGTGCTTTTGATTGATAGTCCGACATTGGGGGTATCCCTATCGTAAACCTTTTGTTCAAGCCAGATACTTGGCAGTTACCACTTTTTTTGCTGGGAAGGAATAGAAGGATGGAGGGAGAAAGAAGAGAGAAACACGAAATTTGGGAACGTCGGACATATTCTGGGAAAACAAGTGAAGGTGAAGAAAAGGCAGGAAATGATATGTAGCTGTTTCACAGCTCCGAATTGCACTTAGAGAAAGACTGGCCATTCCCAATGCCAACCTCGCAGCTCATTGTTAACCTGGTTACATTTTAGAAAGAAATGGATTCTTCCTGAAAAACACTGCAGTTTATCAGGGACAGGTTACTAGGGGGGAAAAAAACTTACATTGCCTCCTTTTTTGCATAATAAGAAATGTGTTGAAAGTCCTAGGGTGTCTTGTTCTGAAAATATCATGATCAGAAATATGTATTCTTTGACACGTAAGCAAATGCAACAACATGAGATATAATATTTCACAGGAGACTGGCCATGAAAAACAAGAATTGAACTTAAATTAAGAAAAAAAAGGAATTTATATTCCCTGATTAAAAGAAAGACAACTTAGAATAAAGCCTAATTAAAAAAAAAATCAGTCAGTGTTTTGACGAGGGGATCTAGAAAGGATAATGTATCTAGAACTTGGTCTTCCTTATGTGTATACAAGGCCCTACAGTTTTATTTTATGGTTCAAATAGTATCTATAAATCTGTGTACCTGCTCACCATATTTTTGCCATTTTGTATTTCCAAAGTACTACATTTGAAGCAGATAGGTAACATTATTTTCTCATTAGCATGTCATTGGTGCCTTGTTTTAGGCTAATGTATTGCCATTGCTGTGAAACCCATACTCTTTCAATGAATCCTTTTTTTTTTTTTTTTTCCATTTAGTCCCAGTGCTAGAAGAATTACCACTGTGGTGGGCAGTTATGTTCTACTAGAAGCAAGAAACTGCTGGTTATCTCTCTGGGCCTGTCCCCTCTGCATGCCCTTGAGAGCTGGTCCCCTTCACTGGTGAGGGAGTGAGGTCCTGAGGAATCAGACAGAAGGAGAGAGTGCCAGAAACACAAGTGCATCTTCTAATGTTGATGATGTATTTCTTCCTTTCTAATTCCTTTAAAAATCGGGAAAATGGACAGCACTCATTTTTAGTTTTCACCTCCTTTTCCTCTCTCCTAATCTGGTCATCAAGTGCAGGCTTCGCTCAGACTGTCTCAGAGATGGAATAAACAGATGACTATTTTGAATGAAAGAGAACAAAAAAGAAAAGAAAGAAAAAGGAAAAGGAACACCTACTGTGTGCCAGGCCTCACACTATTTACATTTCATGTTTTTAATTGATCTCCACAGCAAACTTTTGAGGCATCTGACTTTATGTAAAGGAAGCTAAGACTCATGGAGATGAAGCAATGGCCCGGATCATATAGCAAGTGTAGGGCCACAATGTATCTCCAAGCTGATGATATTCTAGTTCTTTCCACTGTCACACATCAGGGACAGGAAAAACTGCAGCACTGAAAAGGCAAAGGAGAGAGCGTTTTGGAAGAATAGACTGAAAATCATCTAATTCTATTTAATTATATGTGACACTGGAATATCTAAATGGAGATGGGGTATGAGATGGCTAAAATCCCATGGTGATTTGATCTGGTGTCTTAAGGTAAGAAGGACAGAGACCAGAGCCATTAGTTAATCAAGGAGAGCCATGGATCTCTTAGGAGTGACCCATAGCTGAGGACTAGAGATGTGCTCCCCAATCCCAAAATGAAGAAGCAGCTCACCCTAACCTCCCTTTGACAACTCTTCTTTTGTGGGGTAGCTTGTTGGTCTTGTGCTTTCTGCTCTTCTTCAAGGCTAACTCAGCATGAGCCTTGCCTTTTCCATGGCATTCATTCTCAACCCAAGCACTCCAAATACAGTCAAAACTCAGAAATTTGACCTCTAAACAAAATTGTTGGTATTTAAGATTTTCAAGTCTTTTGATAGATGATCCCAGATCAGCACTCACTGGAATCTTGTGTACTCAGGGCAGAAAGCTAAGGAGTGCTTTCAAGCCAGGAGTGGCTCGCTGTGCGTACATTTGTCTGCTGCTGCTTCTACTCCTTCACACACATTCCAGCCTCCTCGTCAGTCTGTTCAGAGGGAGCCGCGGTAGTTCTGCCAAGTTGGAAAATGTTTGAGATACACGTGGCAGGCGGAGAATTGCAGAACTGACTTGGAGGGCTGCTTTCGAAATTACATGAACCCAAAGGTTGTGGGTTGATGTCAAAGCCTTCCTGTGGGCTCTGAAGCTCGGTTTTCGAAGATTTTCACCAACTGATTTGTGATGTGTGTGCCCAACTCTGTGCCAATAAATCCTCCCTGTCTGCATACACCACATGCCCAGTGCTCAGTGCGGGGAACCCAGAGATACTAACACGAAAGGGCACAGACTGGATCTTCTTCTCAACAGCTTCCCCAGCCTGTGGCTCCAATTTGGAGTCCAGATCCTGCCACAAAGACTTGTGGGTGGTCATAGAATTCTTGTATTTTGTCTCTCAGCCCTCCCTACTGTCTTTGGTGATTTTCCTGTCTATGGGCCTCCTGAGGCACGTGCTCTGCTCCCATGCCCTGGGGACCCAACCATCAGCTCCAACCCATATGGCCAGCAGCCTGGTCAGTCCTGTCCTAGGAGCATTACCTACACCCACCCATTCCAGCCAAACCAGAATTCTTTCACTTTCTTGGTTGTTTTGCAGATCTAGAATTGTATGATTCCCCACTCTTCCATCCATGAGGCTTGGTTAAAACCTATTGCATTCAGAAACATTTTCATGACTAATATAAAACCCTTTAGTATTACCAGTAATGTTAATACCTGTAAACAGTCATTATGTGGCACATAACTTGTTGCATGCTCATACGGAATCCACTTGTTCCTTGCAACCACTATGGGCAAAAAGTTTCTACATCTTGGAATTAGAAGGATTATTATACATCTTCTAATCCATCTACTCAACTATTGCAGTTCCCCCATGAGATCAATTAAATAATTCTCTTCCTACATATACAGAGTATATTATATCAGAGGACCCCAAGCTGTGGGAGAAAGTTCTTCCTTTTAATTTCCATACTCTGCCTCTGATTCTGCCATTTGGAATTAGACAAGACAAATCTTTTCCTTCTTCTATAGGACTGTCCTTCAGATGTCTGTAGAAAGCCAACATGCCCCTTACAAGGATCTTCTTTTGTAATATTTCTTTTCATTAACCACACGACTTCTAACTATTCATCACACTGACTGTTCTCTTTCAGATATTTTGCAGTCTGAAGTAACCCATTAAAAATAGGCAGGCACCTGCTCTATGCTTAGTGCTCTAGACATGGCCAGGCACGGTAGTATGTATACAATGTGTGCATACTTCCTGCATTCAAGGCATTGTACTTTTGCCAATCCAGTCTGAGACTGTGGGAGGTTTTATTTTTTATAATCTACATTCACTCATTCACGAATTTAACATTGACTGAATGCCTGCACGGCACTGCAGTGCAAAAGTACAGAAGGTACAAAGGTGAGTACAATGTGGTCCCTGCCCTCACGGAACTGTCTGCTAAAGAATACAGAAAAGAAAGTCACCATTACACCACGTGTTAAGGGAAGTGTGGGAAGCTATTTCTATTGCCTCACGCTGTTTTATAGAAGATCTAAGCGCTTAAGCTGCATGGTATTTATGTATTTTCATAAAATCTGCTGTTAGGTGAATGTTCTGTTTTCTGTACTTACCAAATGACCTTTTGAACTTAGGCATAGATCTTTAAACTTATTGGAATTGTTGAGATATTTCCAATTCCTGACTTTCTAATGCAACTATTTATTTCTGCCTTGTTATTTCTGGTGGCTAACAACAACAACAACAAACCCCTACATTATAAAAGTGAAAAATAAACAACCAAGTGACTTTGAAAAAGTTAAAGTAAGAAGGGGAAAATAATAAAGCCAGGGGTGAAATCAGATCACAGAAATACAAGCCACACAACTCTCTACATTTGCTGGAGGTGGGTGAGACAAAGGAAGCAAGACCAATGACAAAATTCAACCCGCCCATAAATGGAAAACAAAATAGTGATTCAAGATGAACACAAATTGCCAGGTATTGCAACCCCAGGAAAGATTTTCCTGGGTCCTTATAAAGAATCAGCATCCACAATGATACTGGGTTTGGTAACAAAACTTAGTTCATGGTTTCTTAATTGTATCCTTTGATGTCGATAATAATATAATAAAGCATTATTTAGGAAAATGAATTTCAGTGAATGCTTCCGAAAACCATAGTTCAACTATGCTCTTCTCTGGGATCTTTTAAGTCATGTATTGGACAATATCATAATATCACCATTTCCTTGTTTAAAACACTTCACAAGTTTTCCATTGCACATGGAACAAAGTCCAAACTCCTCACCTGGCCCACCAGGTCCTGCACAATCTAATCCCCGATTACCACTTGCCCCATTGCCAGTCTCCTGGCTGGCCTCCTCCACTCTGCTGCACGTGCCACTCCTCAGCCCAGAACCCTCTGCATGGAGCCCTTCCCACGCTGGGCCTTCTCTGCGAACATCCTCAGGCAGGCCATCCCTACTCACTTCACCTAAGTGGAAGCAGCACCCCATTGGTTGTCCCCATGTCACCACCTTTCCCAATCTAATTACATATGTGTTTCCTCATTGACCTATGTGTGGCTTATTTTTTCCACCATAGACTGTTGTGGAGAGACCATATCTACTTCATTCACATTCTGTATACTTGATGCCTACCATAAGGCCTGGCACAGAGTAGGAAATCGATAGTGATTGGTTGAATAAATAATTGAATAAACGATGATCTGAATTGTCCCAAAGACAAAATTTAGAATGTCTAGAGGAATGGATGCATGCTTTTTAGGCAATCATTATAAATATTGTTGGTTTTGCTGTTGATATAACAGCTTGGATTGAATAAGGATTGAACAGCAGGTAATTCTAGGTTTTATTCTCTGGAAAGAGGCTTAACTATGCATATTTCACTTTGTTGGTTAGTGGCAAAAATACATGCTTTGACCATCAAACAGGGGCAGTTTAAGGTCCCTTATGAAAATTAGGCAGCCTGGAGGGATGAGTAACCTCTTGATCCACAGAGAGGGGCTGATGGGCATCAAACACGTTTGGTAATGTCTGCCTTAGCTTTGTATCAGTTATAAATTTCAGGCCGGGCGCGGTGGCTCACGCCTGTAATCCTAGCACTCTGGGAGGCCGAGGCGGGCGGATTGTACTGAGCTCAGGAGTTCGAGACCAGCCTGAGCAAGAGCGAGACCCCGTCTCTACCAAAAATAGAAAGAAATTAATTGGACAGCTAAAAATATATATAGAAAAAATTAGCCGGGCATGGTGGCACATGCCTGTAGTCCCAGCTACTTGGGAGGCTGAGACAGTATAGGATTGTTCGAGCCCAGGAGTTTGAGGTTGCTGTGAGCTAGGCTGATGCCACGGCACTTGCCCCAGGCAAGAGAGTGAGACTCTGTCTCAAAAAATAAAATAAAATAAAATAAAAAAATAAAAAATAAATTTCATAAGCATTCTTGCTTTGCCTTTAATTGAACAGTTGAACAGCACTAGGCCTGCTACCGCAATGTTCAGTTGACCCTTTCTGAGCGACTTCAGTCCATTGGTCTGTTTTTTATGGGAATAGCTATCCAACCAGATGCAGTTCTCCAAGCTGACTTGTTTTGTAGCCTATATTTTTCTACGGCGATATCGTGGCAGAATGTCCCGAGACCATCACACACTGTGTCTACCACCTTCCTGTGACTGGCTTGTCTTGCTACATTACCCAAATGGCAAACTGCATTAATTTAGCTTCGTTTGTTCTTCGTGGACCCAAACTGCATCTGGGTTATAAACCACCTCTATTTTTCATGCTCATACAAATCTCTTTAATAATTCTTTCAATAATTTTGCTGGAGATTTTGATTAATTTATTATCTGGTATTTTCTAGAATCTACTTATTTTTGTACTAATTGGAAAAAAAGCAATTGCTCATTTCATTTTTATGAGTTGCCAAATTACTAGAAGGGAGTTTTTAGTCTCTTAGGTAAAATTTGTCTATGCTTAGAGACTTACTTCCCTTTACCTCAGGTAGGATTCTATTACCTCCTCCCTGAGCTTGAACAACAGTAAATATCTTTTCTAAATGTTAACTCAAATTATAATTTGAATACACAAGAGAAGCGGCTCATTAAAGAAATACTAGGATGGATCCTTTTGAAAATCCTTTGATTCTCCCCATCATCTGTGCTGTAAGTCTTTGGGTTTTCCCACTGACATGCATACGGTTATGTACTCTGGCCTGTTGCCCTGAGTTCTGTGTTCATTTTTATTGTGGTCCCTTCCTGGATGGTATTGTAAAGTTGAGCATTGAGTAAAGTTTGGAAATAACTATGGCTCACAAACTCTGGAGGAATAAGAGTGTGGGATTAAAAATGAAATTTCATTTCTCATATATTTAAACTGCATGTACTTTCTTGAATAAATCCAGCTAAGTACACCAAAGAATATGATAGAATGTTTTCCTTCCTAATTCCTAATAGAAGACCATCCATTTATACTTTAAAGAATGGAAAGTGGTGCAAAGAAGAGCAACAACATTTTTTTAAAAAATCCCATAAAGGAGGAGCACTACGAATTTGAAAGGGCAGCAAAATAGCTCTCTAGAGGTCTAGATCTAGGTGTTCATGGAACTCTGAGGTTTCTGGGAAGACACCTTTAGGGCTTAGGGCTTAGGGTTTAGGGCTGGGCAGCAAGGGGAGGTTCCATTGAGTTGGGAGGAATAATTTAGCCAAAGGTGATGGTGACGTGATGAAAATATGATTTCTTTTTCTGGCTTCTTGTTTGTCAGCAATGGAGACAAAGCCACTAACTAACTGATGCTACTGCTTCTTTCTTTTACCCTTTCTTTGTCAAATATTTCTAATGGATACCTCATGCCAGGCAAGTGCTGGGCACAGACTGTACAAAGACGAATAAGACTCTGTCCATCTTCTCAGCAATGATTTATAATGGCAAAAGCTGAAGACAGTTACCAGTACAGGACTGCACTGCTGGTGCTACAACAGAGGTGTGCAGAAGGTGCCCAGGGGAGCAGAGGAGAGACAGCTAAGTCAGAACAAAATGGAGACATTCCGTACAGCAGGAAAAGTGGTGCTAGTGCTGAGCCTGCAGGGATGCATACCTGGGTGAGAAAGTAGGGAAGACAATATTGGGGAAAAATAGGCCACGAAGAAAAAAACAAACCTAAAAACCTCCCCACACTTTACATCTTTTTCAGTTTGTAAGAGAGATTAGTATTTCAAATCACCACGATGTAGGGGATCTAAGGTACAGCATGGGTGGTGATGGATGTGTTGATTTGATAGCAGGAATCATCACACAGTGCATAGATATATCAAATAGTCATGTTGTATACCTTGAATATATACAATCTTTATTTGTCAATTAAATATTTTAAAACAACAAAAAAATCACCATGATCCATCACCTCACAGTTTCATTTGCATGCAGCACTTGAGATCTACTCCCTTATCAAGTGTACAACACAGTAGTATTAACTATGTCACCATGCTCTATATTAGATCCTCAAAATTCATTCATCTTATGAATAAAAGTTTGGATTGCCAACGTCTCCCCATTCCATAACCCCTGTCCCCGCCCCAGCCCCTGGCAACCACCACTCTACTCTCTGCTTCTGTGAGTTTGACTTTTTTAGATTCCACATACAAGTGAGATCATGTGGTATTTGTCTTTCTGTGCCTGGCTTGTTTCACTTAGCTTGATGTCCTCCAGGTTCATCCATTGCTGTGCCTGTTTTGTACAGCTTTTCTGGGGGAGTCCTTTTCTATTAGAGAATATATGAATGTATAAAAATACAGAGACTCTCCTGAGATTTTTTACCTTTTATCTTCAGAGCTTGATGCTTATCATAGCACACAGTGGCCTCTGGCCAACCTACCAGAGCACCACCACGATCACACTGTGTCTTATGGCCCAGACCTGTTTAAACAGACCAAGTACAACACACACAGCCAGGCGTGGTTACCTTCTTCTTAGCTGCCCCACCAAGATGACTCAACACTAATCAATCATAGGAGAATATTCACTGAGAACCAAAACTGTGTTTGCTGCACGGAAGGATAGAACATACCAAAAGCCACTCTCAGTCTTCAACGAACTTAAAACATCCTCTTTCATTCCCCAGCTTTGAGAGGGTCTCCAGGGCTGTCCTTGGCTTTGGCTTGTTTTTTGGTATGGATTGTCTTAGAAAATCCAGTCCCAGCATTCCATTAATCAATCAGTACACTGTGGTTAGTGAAAAAGTAGGACCAAAGTGATGGTGTGTACCAAGATTACAAATTTTGAAAAATTAAAATCAAAATGCACAGCAAAAAAAAGCTTGGAAGAAAACACACTAAAAATAATCATAACTATTTTTAGGATGGTGGAATTATGGGTAATATTTCTTCAATTTCCATTTTCCAAATATTCTATCCTATGACTAATTACATTCCTATGTAATGAGAGGTTTAAGCTTAACCAATGATTTAGGGTAGGGGGTGTGGAGAAGAAGCCTCAGCCTCAATTTCTTTCCAATTGCCTCTGTGTATTGCAGACGGAAAATAAAGAGACAAGAAACATCTGCACAAAGATGCTAGATACTGTCTTATACGGCTTGAACTCCCTCGCACCTAATACAGTTAGGCAAAACCACAGTGTTCAAAACAATTCCCTCCAGGAAGGAGAAAACTAAATAAGTCTATCGATTCTTCTTTCAAAATGCCGCTCATCAACTCCTTGCTGCATTCTGCCTGCATTCTGCTAAAGGACTCTGACGGTCTCACTGTGTCTCTGTGTCTGGTCTGGCTCCCACCCCATCCACCCTGGGCACCATGGAACATTTAGCTTCTCAGGATACCACTTTGATCCTATTACTCTCCTGCTGCAAAACACCAAAATGCCCCACCTTCACCACTCACTAGCTGTTTAAGTTATTTAACTTCTTAGGGGCTCCCTTTCCAAATCTACAAAATGGTTTATAGGTGTATATGCATACATACTGACATATTATATTTCATATCAATATATAAGCAGACCAAGTATATCTGGTTATCAATTCCTTTTCTACTCTTGTGTCAACTGGATCAGAATCTAAGCCAAGAAAATACAAACTAGTTGAAAAAGGATTTTGTATTGCTTCTTGAATGTTGCCTTTTGGAGTAATATTCATGGCATGGCAAGAGCTGTCAACTGCACAGCTCCAATTTGTAGTTATAGGAAATCATCTTTTTGGTTGTTTCTGGTTTTAAAACCTGGGGTGGATACTGCATAATACCCTTGCAATTATTTCCTAAGAGCTGCCATTTTTACAAATACAGTCTTGCACTGCATAACGTTTCAGTCAATGACAGTGGTCCCATTAGATTACAATACCATATTTTTACTGTACGTTTTCTATGTTTAGATACACAAACACTTACCATTGTGTTACAATTGCCTACAGTATTCAGTACAGTAACATGCTGTACAGGTTTGTAGCCTAGGAGCAATATACGATACCATATAGCATAGGTATGCAGTAGGATACACCATCAGGTTTGTGTCAACACACTCTGTGATGTTGCATGAAAAAATCACCTAACAATGCATTTTTAGAATGTATCCCTGTCATTAAATGACACATGACTGTACACATAAGCATATTAAAGTTCTAGTCTCACAACAACAGGCAAAATCCATTTAAATAATAATAGTAGTGACACTGAGAACCATTTGGATAAAGTAATCCAAACACTTTTTACCTAAATACTTCCTAAAAATTTACTCAGACGTGCTATTTCTACTAATGTGCCTCATATTCTAATTTTTAAAAGGAACTATTAAAGACAGTATCCTTTTTTTTTTTTTCAGGATGGAGGAAGAGGAAGTGTCTTTAAAGTAAAAAAGCAAAACAAAATGAAACAAAACAAAACTTAGCCTGTAATTTCTCAAAGCTGGGCCTGGGAGGTCCCTTGAGGTCCTCTGTGGCTGGGGTTGGGAAGTTATGCTGTGGTTCTGTAGAATTCCGAACAGAAGCACCCTGTCTACACTGTTCTTTTAGCATCCTGCTCCAAGGAACGAGGTGAATGGGCCCAGGCATTTGGAATCACTTTCCTTTAACAACTACTTAATGAATGCCTGCACTGTGTCAGGCACAGTTTTTAGTGTTTGAAATACATCAATGAATAAAACAGACATGATCCCTGTCCTAATAAAGCTTGTGTTCTAACCAATGAACATAATAGCATGAAGGTTATCAACTTGTGACCTGTGGGCCACTGGGATCCTGGAAGTGCATGGAAAACGTTGGGCGCATATTTACTTTTCGGGAACATAGGTATTTAGATTTCATCCGATCTTCAAAGGGTGCTGTAACTCTCAAAATATTTTTTACATGGCTCTAAGGTATGGTTCTAGAACACCTATCACTGTGGCTTTGGAGTCAAGTTGACTTTTACTCAAAGTCAGGCTCTTTATTAACAATGTAGGCTTGGACAAATAAAATTAGTTCATTTTTCTGTACGTCGGTGTTCTCATCTATTGAACTGAAGTAAAGCCTCATAAAGCTCGAGTGAGGGTTACATTAGATTATGTATATGAACATTGTAAGATTACTTTCCTCCCCTCCCTTCATCCTACAGGTTTGACCCAAAGTATGGGTGAGAACTTTGAAACAAGTTCAAAGTATAAAATAGAATGGGCCATCTTCCACAGTTAGGAGGGCCTCATCCCCAGAGGCTTTCAATTTCAGTGTGGTCCATCACATTGGAAATGTCATAGGTCAGTGAGGAAGGTCCCTTCCAAACTAAGAGTTCATGATTCTATGGAATCAACAACTTTATGTGTACTTAACAGGTGGATACCTACTCTTTTCTTTGGAGAGTATTTTACGACCTCGAATACAGTTCAAACTTGTTCTTTGATTCCTTCAGTGGGCTAAATCCTTACTTTATTTAAAATGCTTACTTTAAAGTTATAAAATGATACTTGGTGCAATTCTCTTAGTATAACTCAGAAAGACAATACTCATGATGGTAACAAAATTGTTTTCTATTTGTTCAGCATTTTATAATTTTCAAAGATTTAAAAATTATATACATAAGCCCTTCATTTTATTTATTATGGAAACTATACTTTAAAATAATCTTTTCAATGGGCCCACAGGTTCCTGCTTAGTTTTGCCCTTACTCCCTCGTGCAGCCTCAAACACACATCCTCCTCACATTGGCCTTTTCTTTCCAGGGCCTTTAAACTTGCAGTTCCCTTGAACACTATCCCAATGGTGGCGTAATCAACTCCTGCTAAACGCTTTCTCTATTTTCCTAAGGAGCACCTTGTCCATCTCCTTTGTAGTCTCTGTCCTACCTGCATTGTGATATTTTGGGGAAATTAAGTTGATTAATATCTCTGTCTATTCCTCTAGCATATACATTCCATGAAGGCAGGGACCATGTGTATTTCTGCTCATTACTGCATCACAGCATTTAGGCCAGTGCCTGGTACATTGGAATGCATGATACATTTTGACAGAATGGAATGTGGATGAAAGACCGATAGGAAGGATGATATTTTCACTTTGCTTGCAAAACATAAAGTGATTTAGGCTGGGTGCGGTGGCTCGCGCCTGTAATCCTAGCACTCTGGGAGGCTGAGGCGGGTGGATGGCTCAAGGTCAGGAGTTCGAGACCAGCCTGAACAAGAGCGAGACCCCGTCTCTACTAAAAATAGAAAGAAATTATCTGGACAGCTAAAAATATATATATAGAAAAAATTAGCCGGGCATGGTGGCGCATGCCTGTAGTCCCAGCTACTAGGGAGGCTGAGGCAGGAGGATCGCCTGAGCCCAGGAGTTTGAGGTTGCTGTGAGCTAGGCTGACGCCACGGCACTCTAGCCAGGGCAACAGACTGAGACTCTGTCTCAAAAAAAAAAAAATAAAAACAACATAAAGTGATTTGCACAAGGGCACCTGACTATCCAGTGTGGATGAAGCATGGGGACCGAGTGCCCCGAAGGCTACTTTCTCCCTGCTCCCCATACCATCTCTTCTCTTCTCTCTCTCCTCTTCTGGATTTGACTCTGTTCTAACTAATGATGTCTAATCTGCCTTTTACTTCACTCTGTTAAGTTTATAAAGGGGGACTAACCTATGAAAACTCAAAGCTGCTAATACATATCAAATGCCTTTCCCAATCAAGTTCTTCTGCAGGGAATTCCCACTTTCAGTTTCTTTTTCTTAGAAAACCTGGACTAAAGTTTATAGAGGGGACTATCCTATGAAAGCTCACAGCTGCTAATACATATCAAATGCCTTTCCCAAGTTCTTCTGCAGGGAATTCCCACTTTGAGTTTCTTTTTCTTAGAAAACCTGGACTCATCCATTTGTTTTTAAATTGTTCTTAGAATTAAAGCCCTTCCTTCATACTTGTAGCTACAGGCAGAGAGCATGCTTGGGAAAACTTCTCGTGTAATAATTGGAGTAGAATTAATGGAGGAAAGACCCACACAAGCAACAAAGCAACCTTAAGCCAGAAAAGAGTAATTGTGCTGCCCTGGTGGTAATTAAGGACAGAGGAAAGGTGACACAAATGCACCCAGCCAGAGGAAGAGGCGAAGAGGGAAACAATGACAACACTGACAACACTACCGCACAGTGAGTACATTCCATGTGCCTGATACTATGCTAAGAAGCTCTAACAGTGGAGAATTGACTATAATATTTGCTACATGTAAATCAATGCAGAATTTGGGCTCAGTCACCCTCATGACTATAGTACTGAAGTAGGGATGGCTCATGTTTTTTGAACACTAGTGGGTCAGGCACCATTCTAATTCTACGTGCTTTACATACAAATCTCACCTAATTCTAAAAACAGGCCTATGAGGTAGTTATTATTTTTTCCCTCATTTTACAGATGAGGAAACTAACTTCCTATCCTCCTGCTCTAGTTGTTCACATATATGTTTGTCAGATTAATTTCCTATAGTTCCGATATATTGTTCCTTTTACAATATAGTTCTGATATATTATTTAAAAGCATTAAGAGATTCTCCCACTGATAAAAAGGATAAAGCCAGGTGTGGTGGCTCACACCTTTAATCCCAATACTTTGGGAGGCCAAGGTGGGAGGACTGCTTGAAGCTAGGAGTTCAAGACCAGCCTGGGCAATGTAACGAGACCCCATCTCTAATTAAATTAAAAGAAACAAATTAGCCGGGTATTGTCCCACCTATGTGGGAGGTTAAGGTGGGAGAATCGCTTGAGCCCAGGAACTGGAGGTTGCAGTGACCTATGATCACATCACTGCATTCCAGCCTGGGTGACAGAGCAAGACCTTGTCTCAAAAACAAACACAAAAAAGATAAAGTCCAAATTTAGTCTGGCATTAAAGGCCTGTCCTGGTAGCCTCCCTGTTTTGTCTTAAAAACCTTTGAAATCATTCATGTGTGGAAAGAAAGTGATTCCACCCCGTCCCCATTGCCTATGAAGCTCTCCTCTCACTCCCTCAATCCCTACTCATTTTTCAAGACCTGACTCAGAGGCTCCCTTCTCTGGGCTGCCTTCCCAGCCTTTCCTGCAAACACCACCTCCTCCCTCCTCTGCACTCCCAGGAGACTTATTTCTGGCAGAGTCATTGGGCATTTCATTCTGTGTTGCTTTTTTGTCATTTCTTAGTGCTTCTACATTAAAAATTTTTTGAAACCCACAGTATGCGCTGTGCCCCTTTGAACCTTCCTCTCAATCCAGCCCCGGGCCCCTCTCAGAGCCAGTGTGCTACAGTAGAAAGAACAGAGGCTGGCAGCCAGCAAGACTTGGATTGAAATCCTGGCTCCTCTTACCGGCTGGGTGACCCTACACTTCACTTTCTCTCTCTTAGCTTCAGTGTCCTCATGTGCAAAGTAAATGACAATGATACATACCTTGCGTTGTATAGAGAGTCTGACACATAGTAGGGCTCAATAAATTATTAGAGTTTAGATTGATAGATGATGCAATAACTACTGGCCATATTCCTAAAAGAGCCTGAAGTCACACAAGGCATATTCCACTATGTCCTGGAATTTGAATACCACTATGCTCTGGCCCCTACACAGGGAGGAATGAAGAGAGAACACTGAACGCCAAAGACCATCCAGGGAGATTGCACCTTTGAAGGAGCGAAGAACACTGGGCACATTCAGTGCGAAGGACTCCTAGATGCCTTCTGTAGTTGAACCATCATCCCAGCTGATGTCTGATGACAAAGTCTTCACACTAGAACCCTGGAAACCTGACCTAGGACCCTGGGACTTCAGGAACTTTAAAAGATTTCAAATCCTTTGTTACTCAAAGTGATATCAACAGCCAGCAGCCTGGCATCCCCAGAAGCCTTGTTGAAAATGCAGATTCCCAGGCTCCGCCCTAGACCTACTCAATCAGAACTCGCATTTTAATAGGATTTGCAGGTGACTTGAGGGCACAGTGAGGTTTGAGAGGCGATGTTCTAATGTAATCCCTCTTTTCACCACCAAGGAAGATGTGTGTATGGACTTTCCCAGGTTGTGAAATCTGCTAACTGCAGACACGACACAGGCTCAGGGCCCTTAATTTTGAGGATTTTGATCTTGCTACTGAACCATGTGGGTAGGTGAATGTTTTAGGTATTGCTTTGATTGTTTCTATTTCATTTACATTATATTTTAAATGCGATTTATCACTAAAAGTAAAATTATTTTTCTTAAAGATCTTATCAATATTTAAAAGAACTAAAGTCTATTTTCAGGTGCCAAAATAGTTTAAACTCTTCTAGGAATGTGTTTTCGTGCTTAACATTAATCTCATATAATTAAATTCTGAAGCCCCTCCCTTTTAAATCATGAAAAGAAACGTATGTCAACGTTCCACTGGATAAAAAAAAAACTTTAAAAATATTTGAT
Source organism: Indri indri (assembly GCA_004363605.1). Lineage (NCBI taxonomy): Eukaryota > Metazoa > Chordata > Mammalia > Primates > Indriidae > Indri > Indri indri. Next base: position 24,133 of record RJWJ010001645.1, on the reverse strand, counting down.
TTTCCCTACAGACATAAAGAATTCTGTGTAATTTTTAAACTCCACATCTCTAAATTAAGGAATTCTATAACTTTAAAGTACGAGTTTTAAAAAAAAGTGTAAGTAAATGGCCTCCCCGATATCTATACCTGTCGAAATTCTACTTGTCTCTTTAAGACTTATCCAAAATAATATTACAATTATTAAAATTTATAAATTTTATTTATAAGAATATTATACTCTCACAATAGGACATTATCTTGACCACAAGTAAATCCTCCAAAACATTTTATTTTATTTCTCTTTGACTCTGTGTTTTCCATCATAGCTATTTGTTTACTTCTAGCATCTCCTCTACAGAGATAAAAAGGGAATATCAAAAGTTTCATTCATCTGGCAAATATTTAGTGGTCATCTACTATGTATTTGAGACTGAGAATGCAGTGGTGAACAAAATCAGTATAGTTAATACCCGTCTCAGGGATCTTATACTGCAGTTCAATATTGAGAATGCTGACCACAACTGGCTGGGAAAACAGCCTGTGCGAGCTTGGAGGGTTTTGTTAGTGTAGCTATTAGCCTGAAGCTTTTGATGTCAAATTGACCTCAAGTACCAAATAGGTTCATTTCTCTATTCCTTCACCGGACATTTATGAGTGCCTACTTTATCTCAGTCACTAGGCCTCAAGGAATTGACAGGTGGAGATTCAGAGTGAGTTAAGGAGGCATGTTCCATATAAGCCTGGGGATAAAACTAGGGTTAGGTGTTGTCTCACAGCTTTTGTATCTCTGCGTCCTCCATAGTGACTTGCACAGAATAAACGTATACCGTCTTAACCAAAAACGCAAAATTTACCTCATTGACTGGATAGAAAATTAGCAATGAATGTCCCCATTGATAAAACATATCCATGTTGATTATACATGTTTTACCAATTAATTCAACAACTATTCATGTACTATTAATGAGTACCTACTGTGTACCATGAACTATACTAAATACTGACCATAAAGAAACAAAGGACATAGACTCTCCCTGCATGGGTAACCAACAAGTAAAAGCAAATATAATACCCTCTGTAAGTATTACGATATATTAAAGTGCGGAGTTCTATGGAAACCTGCAGGCAGGTCTCGCCTTCCTTGTGGAGGATGCACAGTAAGGAATTTGGGAGACTTTAGATCCAGTTTGAAGGAAAGCATATGTTCTCTCTGTCTGCATCTTAGAGGTAGACCCTGTATCTACAGAAGTCTGGGATACACATGAAGGGCTCAGATTCTATGTAAATTCTTCTGTGCTTATCCTATACCCCTAGCTTCTCACTTTGGGAAGCACACATAAAAATGTGAATCTTCTTGGTCACAAACTACCACATATTGTTCATAATCAAATATTTTAAACAATTACTGGTAAAAGAGCACTTGTGACTTTTCCTTACTAATCAGTTTTTATCAAAAGGATCATTATTTACAAAAGTTTCTGGGCAGAATTCCATCGTTTCATTCCATCATTGGACTTCCTGGCCTTCAACACAAAGGGGCTGTATTTGGAGAGACAAGAGACCTGCTTCACACGGAGCTTTATAGTAGCATTTGCTTCAGGAGACCTGGCAAAACCACATTATTAGTAGTCCCTAGAAAAAGAACAATGAAATCACAGCCATCTCCTTTGAAAACGCTCATCACTGTGGTTCTAGAACTACTCTATTCCCATGTAGCTGTTGCTTATTTCTTCCTTTGACTATTTCTTCTAACTGAAATGTTTCTGTACTTTTAAGTAACATACAGTGCGTGGAGAAAACAGAGCAGAAGACTGTGTTGAGGTCAACGTGCCTGAAATGCACACCAGAATAGGGTTTATAATATATTTTTTTAAGTGTTGAAAAAGCATGTGTCAACATGGATACCCATATTTCTTCAAGGAGTTAAATTTGAACCTCATTAGAAACTTGTTTATTCTCTTTTTCTATTTTTCAATCAAATGTCTTGGCAAAACATAATTAGTCTCTTGGGAATATCCATTTCCTCCCATAGGGTGCCTGATTGCTGCGCACAGTAAGTGTGCCAAGAGCCTCTTCTGAGCTCTGAGGTCACCAAGAGCCCTGGTGAACCTGAGGGTCACTTTGCCTCTTACCAGCCTTTTTCATGAGGTACTTAATCTGTGAATCTCTAACAAGCACAGCTTTCTATGGACTTAATACTGACCTCAGATGAGCAATTTAGATTTAATGAGAAAGCCGCATATGTATTCCAAGAAGTCAATGCATTTTCTTACTATAAAGGGTCTACCAGGGTAGTTTTGATAGAGAAGATCCGAACATTACAGCGAGTTCAAGCCCTGCCTCCTCCATGGACACCTTCTGGGAGAATACATTCACTTTTCCTTCTCTGAACTGCTAATGAGTTTGAAGTGAAGTTAGAGAGCTGTTGGTTCAAGAGATGTAGCGGGGGCTCAGAGGAAGCAGAAGAACTGGAAGTAGGGAAGTCAGAGTCTGTGCAATAGAGGTGACAGTGAAAACTGGAGCTGAGGGTCAGCCCTCAGCTCTCTGCAAGGAGACACCTGGCCAGCTAAAGTCTCAGGGTGCAGGTGAAGGTTGAGAGAAGGCAGAGGAGAGAAGCTGGAGCAATGATAACATTTACAAACCATAGAGTGAGCCACTGAAGCAGAAGATGGGCAATGAGGAGAAGAACAGGAGAGAATAGCTGCATTACAGCTATATTCAGGTATTGTTTCATTCAAATGCTGTACACTGAACAAGGACCCTTAGAAAGCACTGGCAGGTCGCCTGTGGCAATCTGTAACAACTGCCCTGTGTTTAAGATTTCCTATTCCCACTCAGGACATCTGTCACAGTTTTGCTATAGTTTGCAATGTTTCTTAGACTGCAAATAATGACAGAAAAGATGGCCATAAGGAGATATGCCACACTGGAATGGGTGGGACAGGAAGAGTCTCTCCTGAGTAAGAAGTTTCCCTCCAAGAGGGGGATTGGAGATGGGAATAATACACATTCTTAAGCCCTCACCAGCCTGTTCTGTATGTTTCTCCTCCTCACAGAATTGCATTTCTAGAAATTGACAAGTCCTATAAATAATCAACCTCTAATTCATTTTTTATAACCTTCACATAGAGTCTATTGACATTATGAAACCCTAAGGGGAGGAAGGGGATGTATATATAGGGAAAACACAGACTTGCAAAGGCCTTTCCCTTCCTAGTCTTGGACAGTTAGCAATACAGGATCACACTGAGCTCTTTCCAACTGTAAGTCTAGACAGCAGCAGACAGCTGCTGCTCACTTAGTTTTGGGAGACCACATGGCTGACACCTTCCTGGAGGCATTGGTGGCTCCAATTTCCCTTTTGCTAACAAAGATGCTGGTGGTTCTTCCAGGTATAAATGAGTTAAAGATAAGATTGCAGGAAAGGAAAACATGATGGGATTGCAAAAGGGAAATATATCTTTAAAAATATTTCCCCAGGATTACAATAGAAGGCTTTGCACTCTCCAGCCTCCTTCTCTATAGGTAAAAGTTACATGTTTCTAGGCTGTAATTCAGGACATGTGCACGGACTGATAAATAGCAGTAATTATTTCACTGAAGGCAACCTAGCAGGTCAGGTTAATAAAATACTGCCAACTCTCTTGTGATATTAAACTTGCATTGCTGGTTCTTCTTCTTTCATTATAAAGAATAACAAACCAAATGAATGTGGGCATTCATCAAATAGCATTGATATTCTGAACTTTTTGAAAATAGACCGCTTTCTTATTTCACCTTGAATAAAATTCAATATATGAGATATAATCTTTTCACCTTCTAACTCATTGTGTATAATACTTCTCAGAGGCAGCAGGATGTAGAAGAAAGTACAGTCATGTGTTGCTTAATGATGAGATGTTCTGAGAAATGTGCCATTAAACGATTTTGTCGTGTGAACATCACTTGTACTTACAGGAACCTAGATGGTACAAACTACTACAAACCTAAGCTCTATGGTATGGCCTATTGCTCCTAGGCTACACACCTGTACAGCATGTTATTGAATACGGAATACTGCAGGCAACTGTAACACAGTGATATTTGTTTCTCTAGATATATCTAGACATAGAAAAAGTAAAATTAAAATATAGTAAAAAAGATTAAAAAAATGGTACACTTGTATATAGGGAAGTTCTATTACACTCTTATGGGATCACATGGTATATGTGGTCTGCTGTTGACCAAAATGTTGTTATGCAGTGCATGACTTATAGAATTTAGGGAAGAACTAGGTTTAAATCTCAACTCACTGACTCTATCGGCTGTGTTCTTGGGAAGCCTGCTTAACCTCTCTGAGCTTCTGTTTCCTTATTTGTAAAATGGAAATAGGAGATATTTACCTCATACTTCATGCCATGATTTTGAGTATAAATCAGATAATTAAAAGTGCTTTGTAAACTGTAAATTTTAGTTGTAATCTTATTTACATGTTTAATCACTTAGAGTCTGAAGTTATTCATTTCCTTGTTCATTTACTCAAAAAAATATTTAGTGGACTCCTTTTAGGCTCTGGGATAGAATGACAAAAAGCTGAGAGGTTCAAGAGCACATGGCAGGTTCAGAGAGAGCAGGAAGCCAGAGGTGAGATGAGGCCACCCAGGGTCAAGTCCTGTTCTCAATACAGGAGGGAAGCAACTTCATAGGCAAAAGACATTTTACACTATGCTTTTATTGCATGCAGATTATCTCATAAAGTTCTATGTTAAAGGAAAAGAGAAGGCGTGATTCTTTCAATCCCTGAAAAACACTTATTGCTATCTCTAGGAGGAAAAAAAAAATGCTACAGGATTTGTCCACTCTTGAACATGCAGTTCCTGTCAGAACAAATGGTTGTTTTCCTTTAGAAAGCTATGTTTGAAGCATTTCATGAAATAACCATGTTTTGCTTTACAAAATACACATAAAAGCTGCAATAATGTCTAATCAACAAACATTTTTGCTGTTTATCTGATGTTTTCCTTTGCTTTGGCTATAAAATCCAAGGTTCCATATTTAAGCCTATGCATTTATTAAAGAGAAACAAGCCATTTTGCCCTAAGAAGAAAACAGTATGCTCCCTTTTTTTTTTCCTTTTTTCTTTTCTCTGAATGGCAATCCTAGGTTCTAGATGCCACCTAGCTGGGGAAGACAGTCTTTCAAGTTGAAATTCCCTTGTCAGGGGCATTTTGTGCCTGAATCCCTTGAGAAACTAAAACAGCTCCTCCTCTTCCCCTGCCCCATGCCTCTTCCCCCAGCTTCCCACCCCATCCTCTCATTTTCCATGGTTCTACATTCCGGCATTTGTGCTTGACTTAGGATGCAGATAAAGGTCAAAAGACGGTGTCATTAAAACAAGGAGAAAATGAAAAATCTATCACTTCTTAATGTTTTTTTGCATAAATACTTTCTGATATATGTTATACTTTTTGCTATGTGGACTTGTTCCTTCCAAATGAGTCAGTTTAGATGGTAGTGTTAATTTATTTGAGCAGACATGTGGCAACACGGCTTTCCTCTGCAGATCAAAACAAACAAAACCTCTGCTGGATAATTCTGTGAATACCTGTTGTTGAACTCAGACAAATTTTATTTTGGAACATCTCAATTAGATCAAAGTTACACCAAATTTGTAATAATAAACAACAAAAATTCCATGAAGAGCAATCCATTGCTTGAGCCAGATTTATTCGGGTTCTATTCAAAGTCTCTTCCTAACTAATAACTTTCTCCCTAAGTAATCACAATTCTAAGCTAATTGTAGTGGGTTTCAAAGTGTTTGGATCACAGTTAGTAGGACAGAAGTTCTGAACCCAATTTACTTTTAATCACTGCTTAAAATGGCCAATTTTGCTGTGGGATATTTTCAAAACACTGTAGATTACTTGGGAGCATACATAAATAGGAATTGTATAAGCATCCAGTAAAAATAAGTATAATTTAAAATGGTATTGTTGGGAAAAATATTTTTTAAAAATGTATCACAAGAGCATTGCTTTAGATATCTGTTTTTAGAAAACAAGGTCCTTGGAATAAAAAATGTGCTACCCATGGGGAAATTTCATCACTATGCAACATGAATAAATGCTTGCTTTATTAATTAAAAATTTGCATGAATCCAGTAAGTAGAAGCCACCAATCCCATTGAAGGTTTCCATTTGTACATCCTTCAGGCACCCTGATTTGAGATCAACAGTCCACTTCCAGACCCTTCACTTCACACTTACCATGCTTTCGTGCCTTAATGTCTTTGCACATGCCGCTGACCCTTGCCAGAGCAATTTCCCTTCCTCCATCCTCTGAGGAATGTCTACTTACATTTAAAAATTTATCCTGTGAGTCCTCTCTTCTGGAGAGCATCCCACAATCTACTTGTCCAAACTCCACCTTCCTCTAATTTGTTGACTGTCCATGGTACTCCCATAGAACTCCAAGCTGACTTTGTTTTTTTGGCTGTCATGTAACACAGTTCCCCTCCTCCTCTTTATTGTATTAATATTGAAACTGAGCTCGAGAGACTAGAAATGACCAAGATCACACTGCTACTACGTGACAGAGCCAAGTCTTCTTACTCTAGGGCAATCATTAAATTCTCCTTGATTGACTGACTTCCTAGCTACTTGACGTTATTTGAAACCATTTCCTTTTGCCTAGCAAAGCAACTCATTATTTTCTTTCCTGAGCATTTACAGATACCATTTACCGTTTTGCATCCCCCTGAAGTGCTCTTCAACTTTCTTTGGGCCAATCTGTCTTTTCTATAATTATATTTTAATACTATAGTAATGTACTTTAATCCTTTTCTATGTATCTCCATCACTCAGGCTGCTGTGGCCACATGCCACTGGCAACTGCTACCTGTCAGTCAGCCCCACCATCAGTGTATCAATCTAGAGGGTTAGATGTCACACAGTTGACCATGACAGGAGGAGGAACACTGGTAGGGTAGACACCTGGAGGGAGGCCCCTTTCCAGGGAATGAGATAAGGGCAAATCTCATTGTAGTACATGTCGGGCTGAGCCCAAGCTGAGGGATAAGAATTGGACAGGTACACATGAGTCCAGCACACACAGTGGCATCACAGAAACTCCACTTTGGGCAGAACTCAAGGGTAGCAGACATAGCATGCAAGGGTCAATGGTTACTCCTGGCCCCAACAGTGATTTGGAGCAGGACTCCCGCTCATGGTCGTGGGAATGTCATAGGAATGGAGAAATGTTTAGATGTGTTACCAAGATAGGGACTTTGGCATAAGAGACTATAGCAAAAGGCCAGTTATCTGATTTAAGACACAGAATGAAAGTTGAAATATAATAATTGCAACTGTGATTAAGTACCATATTCCAAGTTCTTTGCTAAGTATTTTTGTTTATGCATGTAGTAGACATTTCTTAAATATTTGATAAGTGAATGAATACAGTGTCTTATTTAATTCTTACAACAACCAATAATACAACTACGCATCTATTGGGATCAGTATTATTATTCCTATGCTACAGACAAAAAGAGGATCAGAAAATTAAGTGGTAGAGCCAGAATTCAAACCTAGGTCTGTCAGGGTACCAAAGTTGGTATCCTTCCCCAGTACTAGCTTGCATTGGTGCTTTATTCCACCTATTTATTATCTAGTAATCAAGTTCTAGCCACCAGAAGTTATGTCTTTTATAATCACAGTACCTGGTAATATACTCTATGGAGACTGTATGTGGTTGACTAAGAATTATTTAGGTTATAGAATAAGACAGAGCTACGACAAACAACAGAGGTTTTTTTTTTTACATTTAGGAGAGCTCTCTTTTCATTGATAGTTACAATATACATAAAATCTGGATGTGTGTCCTCTATAACATCTTGGGGGAGAAACAATATAAAATTACTTTCTAAAATATTTTATCAAGGAACAGACATATGCTCATCTTCATTGATGTACACTGAAATGAGCAGTTCCCCTTGGATGCCTGTCTTTGTAACACAAATGTGAAGTAAAAACTATAGACATTTGATCTAACACATGAAAGCTCCTGGCAAAATCTCACTTTTCTACTTCATCCAATTCATCAAATTCTTCCACTGAGCGGAGAGAGAAGGATTTGTGCAAATGAATATTCAGTATGATCTGATCTGAGCATCTGGTCAACCTCTTTCAATAAAGGTTGGGAGTTAAAATTAAATAGCACAGCTGTGAATTGATTTGCATATACCAGACCTCACATTTTGTACATATACAGAAATTTCCTTTAGGGACTTTCGGATGGCTGCCTCCAGAATGAGAAAATTTTTAAAGACCTGTGGTTGGCAGAGCTATCATCTACTAACAGCAATTGTAATTAGAAACTCTTTCTGATGCCTTCATAATTGAGTGAACCAATGTTTACAGACTTCGGGGTTAGTGTACCTTAAAATGGATGATCCCAGACTTTGGGATTTTATAGATGGGGATAATTTGAAAAGAAAGTTTGAGAGTAAAACTAGAATTTAACTACCTTTTACTTTTGCTAGGTCAAGGTATTCAACACCATCACCATCATTTCATTAAAACAACTGACATCTTAAACATCAAAAAGTAGAAAGGCCAACATCTCATAGTGAGAAAAACAAAAATCTGTCAGTTGGAAATCCTATATAATATTTTCCATGTGAAATCATGAGTTTTATCAGACTGCCATCCAGGAACAAGCATTTTGGGAACAGTGGTTGATGCTCTCAAATGCTTATAAATTTACCTTTAAAGTGCATGCCAGGGGCTGTCGGGTTGTCTTGCATTCTATTTACTGGGTAGTTCTTCTAGCTAGTAAGTATGGCTGCTTTAAAACTCAGACCTATGGAAGAATTGGGCTCTGATAATGAAATAGAAATAATTGTCATGATGTTAAATTTATCTTTTAAAGATTATATAAAGATCACATTTACTTTAGGTAATAAGGGTCTTTGCATTCTACTTTCAGCCTTCTTCTCCAAACTAATCTCCTCTTACTGCCTGAAGGGACTAAAAGGAGATTAGGTTGCTCTCTCTTTACTGTCTCTTACATAGGGTTTTCCCTATGAGAAATATGCCTTCACATCTTCTTTACCAAGAAAGCTTGCAATAAGCCATCGAAACACAGAAGGAGTTCCTACTCTTTTGTGAATTTTTCCCTGTCATCTGGTTACAACGCCTATGGATTTGTGTACAACAAGCAATGTAGAAATAAGCAATTCTGGTTCTGATTGGTATATAAAAATAAATTAGTAATATAAGATTTACAATTTATAATGTGACTCTTGTGTGCCAGAAGCTGTCCCAGGATGGTTTATTCATTATCTGTAATCTTCACGGCAATGTTGTGTGATCGGTATTGTAATCTCTATTTTACAGATGTGGAAAAATAAAGCCCAGAGACTTAGGAAACGATTTGCTTAAAGTCACAGCAAGTAAGGTGATATTGCTAGGAGCTAAATTCCAGTTTGTCTGACCCCAAAGCTCGTGCTCTTTCTAATCTGTTGTGCTGCCTCTGAATTGGATCTCATATTATATGCTTTCATAGTATTTACTGAGCATGTACTACAGAACCTACATAGGACTTAACCTACTGCATTCATTTCTTCACCTCCCTCTCTATTACAAACCCACTTCCTCAGGCCTTTGTCCCCACCACCCCAGGGCAACTGTATTCATCAAGACCACCAGGGATCTCCATCTTGCCTATCGAATAATAATTTATTGATCTCTTCCTTTCTTGACCTCTCAGAAGTTTTTGACACTCATGATCAGTCTCTTCTCCCTGAAATTCTTTCTTTACTTGGCTTCTGGTAAATCATGCTTTTCCGATTTTCCTGCCACCTCAGTTTCCATTGTGAGATTCTTCCCTTGCTGGTATCTGAGGTTGTAGGGCCTCAGGGCTCATTCCTTGCCCTCCTCTCTTCTCTGTATGCACTCCTTGACTAGGTGATCTCATCCATTACTGACTATAAACACTAAATATAACCTGATGAGTCCCCAAATCCCATCTCTGGCCCTACTCTCTCATTTGAACTCCAGATTTATATCTTAATGGTCTACAGTCTTCATCTGGATCTCTACCATGTCCCAAACAGAAATCTGTGTCAGCCCAATTCAAAACACTCTTTCTCATGCTCTTCACCATCTCATTGAATGGCATCTTCATTCACCCAAGTTCTTAAACCAAATCTTGGGAATTTATCCTACAACCAACTCACCAGCAAGCACCTAATAGTGTGACTTCCAAATGCACTCTCATTAGACCATGTCTCATATACCCCCTGGTTCAAGCACCATCCTCTCACCTACTGCCTACTGCAACAGCCCTGCCTCCATTCTTCCCATCGTCAATTCTTCACATTCTCTTTGCCTGAAACACACATCCCTCTGAACTACAGGCTCATTTCCTCCTTTCATTTAGATCTCTTCTCAAATTTCACCTTCCTTGAGAAGTCTTTCTCACTATTCTATCTAAAAGAACACCATATTCACTCTTTGTTCTGTTAAATCTGCTTGGTTTTTCTTCTTATACACTTATCCCTACTTAGCACTATGTTATATATTTATTGATTTATTAGTTTATTGTCTGTGTCCTCCAGTACAAAGTGAGCTCCATGAGAGCTGGGACTTTGTCTATTTAATTCGCTATTTTAGCATATGATAAGCATTTAAGTTTTTCCAGAATGAATGAAAGGATGAATGGATGAATAAATGAATGAATAAGTACCAATTTTTTTAAACGTTTTATACATTATTCAATCAACACAATAACCCAACTCCCAGATGAAGAACTAACTTACCCAAGACACAAAACTAACAAGTAATAAAGCCAAGATTTGAACCCAAGTTGGTCAGACTTAAAGGACTTTCAACAACATTAACTTTAATTAGAGCTTTAAAACTGGGCAATCTATTGGGAGATCATGTGATCTGGGCTTCTGTCTTTAGTAAAATATGTTTTAAACAATACTAAAGCGTTATCACTCTCATTTTATAGATGAGACAATAGAGATATTGTTATTGTCCAATAAGTTTAGAAAGCAATACAACAAACTAACAATTGATTCACTCATTCTGACTCATAGAGAATAGGTATTTACTTTAATATAAGAATGAATGTGTCAACAGGATGCCGAGAAAATTCAATGGAGAAAGAATAGTCTTTTCAACAAATGATGCTGAGACAATTGGATACCCATGTGCAAAAGAATGAAGCTGGATCCCTACCTCACACCATATACACAAATTAACTCAAAATTAATCAAAGATCTAAATGTAAGAGTTAAAAATATAGAACTCTTAGAAGAAAACATAAATATAGAACTTCTTGATCTTGGATTAGGTAATGGTTTCTTAGAAATGACATCTAAAGCAACAGGCAATCAAATAATACATAAATAAATTGGACTTCGCTAAAATTAAAAACTTGAGCTTTAAGGGACACTATCAAGGAAGAGAGAAGATATTTGCAAATCATACATCTGATAAGAATCTAGTATCCAGAAATATGAAGAACTATTACAACTTGACAATAAAAAGGCCAAAAAAAAAAAAACAACTTAAAAATGGTCAGAGGATTTTAATATATATCTCCCCAAAGAATATATACAAATGCACATGAAAAATACTCAACGTCATTAGTCATTAAGGATATGCAAATCAAAACCACAATGAGATGCTATTTCACAACCACCAGGATGGTTATAATAAAAAAGTTAGACAATAACAAGCATTGACCAGAATGTAGAGAAATTTGAACCATTGCTGACGAGAATGTAAAATGGTGCAGCCACTTTGAAAAACAGTTTGGCAGTTCTTCAAAAAGTTAGACATAGAGTTATCACATAAGCAAGCAATTCCACTCATAGATTCCACTCAAGAAAATCGAAAACGTGTTTACACAAAAATTTGTACATGAATGCTCATAGTATTATTCATAATAGCCAAAAAGTGGAGACAACTCAAATGTCTATCAAGTGATAAACTGATAAACAAATGTGGTATATCCATATAATGGAATATTATTCCAGTCATAATAGGGAATGAAGTAGTGATACATGCTACAACATGGATAACACTGAAAACATTATACTAAGTGAAAGAAGCCAGACGAAAAAGGCCACCTGTTATATAATTCCATTTATATGAAACGTGCAGAACAGATCAATTTACAGGGGACAGAAAGTAGCTTAGTCGTTGCCAAGGGCTGGGGGTGGGGGAATAAATAGGGTGTGGCTGCTAAAGGGCATGGGGTTTTTCATTTGCAGTGATGTGAATGTTCTGGAATTAGACAGTGGGATGGTTGCACAACTTTGTGAATGTACTAAAAACCATTGATGTGTACATTTTATAAAGGTGAATTTTATGTAAATTATATCTCAAATTTTTTTTTAAAAAAATGAATGCAATTTTAACAATAAGTTAAATTATCTCCTATAAAGCTAGAGAAATAGCACAGTGGAATGGGAAGAGCATTGACTAGGAGACCTGGGCACCTGCTACATCACCGTTACCGAGATCACTGCTTTGTTGGGTCAATTATTTACCTTCTCTGGTCCATAGTGAAAACTTGCAAAATAGGGGGTTGGACTTGTAGGTGAGCTCTGAGGCTCCTGTAGTTCCTTAGCCCAATGTTTATAAGTCTGTAAAAAAACCTTAATATTTGCATAAAACCCCAAGAGAGACAAGATGCAAACTTGTGTAGCCTTGCTCTATTTCTGATATAGATGAGGCTCTGCAGCACGATGGAGAACAACACTGTCCATACTCACAGCCCTTCTTGGCTGCTTGCTAAATGCCTGCTCTTAGAAGTTATTTCACCTCACTTGCTTTCCTCCTCTACAAAATTGTATAACAGTAGTGCCTGGGCTTCTGTGTAAGCCCAGTTACTGTGAATGTTAAATGAGTTTGTATATGGAAAGCCCTAATCATAGAGCACACTAATAAAGGCTTAAAACAAAAACAAAGGTGATCATAGCCTTTGGCTACTGCTAGAATTAAAGAGAAATTGTTGAGTATCTACGTTGCAGCTGGAGATATGTTTAGTGACTTTCACAAATGTTATTTCTGTGGTCTTTACACAAAGTCTAGGGGTACCTATTTTACACAAGAATATAGATCTGACTCTGTATTCTTGTAAAATGGATACTAGAGCCAGGAGCTGAAGGCTGTCCTACTTAAACTCCAGGGCTCTTTTCTTCCTCCTCGGAGGCCACACTCCAGGATTCCAGGGGCTTGTGCTGATGTCAAAGTATTAGGGTTTCTGGAGTAATGTGGTAGAGATCAGCTAACTAGCATGAGAAGAAGGCATGGAACATCCACCTTTGACGTACTTCTAAAGATGACCCCAATGTTTTAGGCTCCCCTTCCTGCTCTATTCATATGATTTTTTTCAGAACCTGGGAATTCCCCAAGTATACTGAGACTATATAGTTTATGTATGTTTCTCTAAATCACATTTCTACCCATAGATATTTTTTAAATGACAAAAAAATCAACTTCCTATATACCACTCTAAATGGAAAACTGGATTAACACATTTTCAGTAGAAGTTGTCATGCCCTCCATCGTTTATGCACGTGAACATGCTCTCATTCTTTCACTATGAACATACTGTTAACGGTTAGCCACGGACTAGTGGCTATAATTCACATTTATAATTCTGGATGTATGTGAATAATTTCTAGATTTTAGGGATATTTAAAAGTCACACAATCAGCTTTATGGACATCATTAAATATTGTGTGTTTAAGATAACATTTAGTGTATTCTACTTGCTAGAAATAACATTTCTATGATTTAAACCTGAGTGAATATTTCCGTGACAGGCTCGGGCTCCTTCTGTGCTTTTGTATACAGCATTCCCTATACTTGATAACCCTGATTGCTATTAATGAATAATGATAATACATAATAAAAGCTGACACTTTAAGCACTTACTCTGAGTCATCATTGTTCTCTTAAATATATTATCTTTTTAAATACTGACTCAAAAATGATTATTAGCCCCATTTCATAGATGAAAAAATCAAGTTCCAGTGGTGAAGCATCTTGCTTAAAGCCACACAGCTAAGAGGTGGTAGCACCAAAGAGCTGGGCTTTCCTACTCTTTGGACCTCATGGCTGAGCAGCGGTCCACATCACTTAGATCCCTCTACAGCCAAGCCGAAGTTCACCTCCTCTGAGAGGAGTTCTATAAGTGATCCTTGCTGATGGGAGCTTGTTTTCTTCTCTATTCTTTCGGTATTTAAAAACTCAGTTTGTAGAGCATTCATTTGCCATTTTTGGTAAATTTTGTTACTTTTTAAGAAGTATCATCAAGGGTGCTTATTTTGTGTATCACGTTAGATTTTTATTTAATTACAAAGAAAAGACTGTGTCCTCTAATTTTTTTTCCTCTTCTGCTATGATTTGTGAGTGAAAGAATGTTCTGAATAAAGTAGGTGTTCGGCAGATACTATCAATTCACAACTCATTAATCACAGTGTTGAGATTTACATGTTGGCAACTGCTAACAAGGATTATATCTCATTTCAAAATTGATTTCATTGACCAACTTTATATATTGTGACTACTCACCATTGTATCAAATATCTTCACTTATATAACTTTTCAAATCTGATGATGACAATCAACAAGAATGGCTTAGATTTCTTCATAATGTACACGACACACAAACAGCCCAAAGTCTTAGTAACACGAGCCTTCACAACAACACAATTGGTAAACCTTGTCCTACAGGCTAAGGGAGCCCTCTGTTTTCACTGTTATTTACGCTGTTCTCCTCATACTTTGGCTAAGAAGTTAAACCACCATAAGTGGATTTTAAAAATGTATATGATATTTTCATTTCCTAACAAATAAACCAGAAATTATATTTTGCAAGTTGAGAAGCCATGTTTTCTTCAAATAAAACTTGAAAACTTACATCTGCTCAGAAAAATGTTGAACATCTGAAAATATGAACAAATGCTGGAGTTGCGACCTAACAGCTGTCAGACGCGCAGATGTGACGTAAAAGCTATAGAAACGTTCCTCAGCTATTCAGAAATAGGATCTAGAAAGCCTTCTATTTTGGTACCCAAGAGCTGATTTTTTTTTTTCCTCTTTATAAACCAGGGCTTCCAAAAGTTACAAAGAAGAGACTACCATCTTTAAAACCTAAACCAATATATGCTACGATCATGCAATCTAGTTCACGTTTCTACCAATTTGAACTAATATTAGAGTTTTTGAAAGCTATACAAGCTAAACATGTTCCCAGTACATGTTAAATTAGTTAAAATTGCCAGGCCATTCTAAACAGTAGTATGATTTTCTTAGGAGATACCACAAAAAAAAAAAAAAATCAAATTTTTTTTGTTGTCTTTTTTTTTTTTTTTTTTAGAAATTTAGAAATGGAGATAGACACAGGTAAGAACTGTAACAGAATAAGAAAAGAAATGCGAAGTCTCAATATTTTTTCTTCCAGCCAGAAAATTAGTAGCACCAACCAGAGCCATTATGTGAAGCACCGCCTGCCCCCGCCCCGCCCCCCCCGGCATTGCTTTGTTAACAGATTCTACCAGTGTTGGTTCCCACACAGCCTCTGTGCCTTGGCCACACCAGGTGCCTTCCAATCCCTGCTCTGACCCAAGTGCTTGCCTGATTCTGAGCTTTTGTGCATGCTCTTCCCACCGCCTTCTATGCTCTCGCTAACCCTCTCTCCTAAGGAATTGGCACCACCCTCCAGAACTCAGCTCGAACGCTGTTCCTGAAGGAAGCATTCTCCAACCCTACAGATGCTGTTAGTCTTTCTGCTACTCTCTCCTATTGCACCTTTCTTCTCCTGTACAGCACTTCCCACAACTGGAATTAAGTAATTACATGGGCAATTTGTTGCATACGGCAATCCACCCCTTAGACAGCACGCAAGCTTCATGAGAGCTTTTGTTCCTTGGCTATATCCTCAGAACCCAGCAAAGTACCTTGCCCAAAAGAGACACTCAGTATAGTAACACATGTACGGTATTTATGGTCTAATTATACCACCTTAAACTACCATCTCCAGTCTCTTGCTTTCCCATTTTCCTATACCTTAAACTTGATTCTCTGGCCTTCAATTAAGTTAATGCCAGGATAAAATGGATTTTGGAAAAAAATATGGCCAGAGATGCCTCACGCTCATGACAAGACCACTGGACTCCACAAAATGGCTCCAGTAAGAAATGTCCTCTTGCTCCTTGAGCTAGTTTGATTTCTATTCTAGTGTGATTCCCTTTTGGTCTGGTTTCACAGTCTCTACTGAGAAAATAAAACAAAACAAAACAGCAACAGAATCTTGCATTCCTCTCGAGGATTTCATAAGGCTATTTCCACAGCTGATGATCGCTCTGACTTTGGGCAGGGGGAGGTAAAAAAGAAAAAAAAAAGTGTAATATTTCACAACAGCTGAAATAATTTTCTGCCAAAGCCTGGTTTTAAATTAAAAACGTGTTTTCTGTGTATGTACAAGGCAGCAAAAGTTCTAGAGATATAATGTGACATGTGAATTTAGCACTGTAAAATGCAAAAACAGAACAGATATTTTTATATACTATTAATGGTAATAATTACTATTGACTCTAAAGTAAGCAAATCCATATTTGTTTTCAAGTTAAGTGTGTTACTTGAGAATATTCAAAAACATTTGCCAAAGGGGTGTGAACAGTGCAGACTCTCATCAAAATCCATCTGTCTGAATCTATTAACTGGCATTTCCCCAGCTGGGGCATTCCTCAAGTCCTACATAACAAAAGCTCCTTATGCCAAGGGTGAGAGCAGATATCTAACTTAGAAACTAAATTTATTTTATCCAGAATTAAAAATTCCAGATAGATTTTGTCAACATGTATCTTTACGCCCCAACTATATTAAACACAAAACCAAAAGCTGATGTCAAATAGAGAATTAGAGTTTGAGCTTCAAAGTCAAGGTAGTTGCGACTACTTTTCTATTTTTTAAAAAATCGTGTACAACTTGTTCACAAAAACAGCTTGAAAATACTCATGTAAATTCTTTAGGGAAAGGGGTGTTTAGTGTTTCATCTCTTTCATATCCTCCTGTAGACTTCATTGCTTTCTATTTTTTTACTCAATGTTAATGAAGAGATGTTATACATGATTTTTGAAATTTTTATATTTTTGAGGAATTATAATATTTGGATTACCTAAATTCAAAAAAAGCTCTACATTTATCATCTCTAAAAAGTTATATGTGCCTTTTGAGTACATTAAAAAAGTCTTAATAAATACTTGCGGATTGATTGTCATATATTGATCTTCTAAATTCCTGTCAAATTTACTCCTAAAACCTTCCCTTCTGAAAATGGGTGCTGCTTCTCCAAGCTAGGCAAGAAATGTCACTCCTACTGGCCCTGTGTTTATAGAACTTGGAATCTCTGTTTTATGGCCACTTACTTTTTTCTTTCATGTATATCAAAAGTATATATGCTATTAATATACTGTGTGTGCACCTGTGTGTGTACATGCACACACATCATACACATCATATATATTGTGTGTGTACATACTTACATCTCATATATATATATGTCTTTTGAAGAAGTAAACTGAAAGGCTTCTGAACCTACACGTCAAAAAGTTTATCATAGTTTTCTTCAGTGTCACAGGCAGCTTATCTCTTTTTGCCAACACCTCGTTGGCACAACTGCGCTTTTAGTGCAGCCGACACTATTTCCTACTGATGCTGAAGAAGTGAAGGTTCAGTTTAATTCTTACCTCCAGCCTTCATCAAACCCTAAAATGGCTGGTCTAAAAGGCCTCAGTAGCTCCAAAAGAAAACAGGATGAGGGCCTTTCCCAGATACTCTGCTTCTGGTCATCAACCAACAGTTCTACCCACAGATACCTTCTGATTATTCTATACACAGAGAGAAAAGAAAATGAATGAAAAAATAAAATTCAAAATTAATATAAAGTCTTAGTGTAACCTAGGATTTTGACTCCTTTTTTTCACAATTTTTTTTTTTAATCTGAGGTACTTTAAAGAATGTTTCTAACCCCCTTCCCGTGATTCCATTATGGGCTGAATTAAACTCTCCAAATGTTACACTTGGAAGGAGAGGAAAAGAAGAAAAAAGAGTCAAAAAGTGCCTACATTGCCTTCTGAAAGAGCCATCTGACACAGAACTTCTGAACCTTAGAAAGTCATCACTCATCCTATGAAGCCTAACATAGTCTCTGTTACTAAGAAGCAGAAAAGCAAAGTTGAAAGAACGTATAATTCACCGACTGGTGAAAAGTGCAAAGATTTGTCCCCATCTCCCCCTCCTCCAAAAACACAAGCACTGCACTTCAATGGAGTTAAAAACATTACAGCTTCCTTTCAGAACAACTGTAAAAATCACAGGATGTAGAAAATCATTTTAAATAGGTAACACGAATAAACAGGAAATCCCCTCATCCCCACCTGGCCTCACTCTAGCTGCTCCCTATCCTGGGAGAGTCCTGAAGAGATTTATCAACCAGAGCTTTCTGCAAGGACTTTCTTTGTTTAGTTAAACACCACTTTTGTACACCAGAGTTTTACAAAGAGGCAAGAAGCTAAATTTGAAAAGAAATTTCATTTTGGTATATTTCAAAAAAGTAATATAAACCAGACACAATACCCTATGTACTGAGTTACCCACTTTACTCTATTGTCTTTGGTTTCTTCCTGTACTCGGACGTTGAGGGAAATGAAACGAAACCATAGTTAGAGCATCTGCTACCTGATATAATGGTGTTTTCAAAGTGGGGTTCACAGCTCAATAGCCTCACAATTCCCTGGAACGGGTCTCAAAATGCAGGTTCCTGGACCCCCAGAGGTTCAATCTGACTTTCTACGTGGTAGACCCTAGATTTTGTACACAGAAAAGGCACCTCAAAGTGATTCTTTTGTACCAAAACTTGAGAATTAATAAAATGATTTTGTCTAAATGCTTTCACATAGGTTATCTTATTTATTAATTTATCTCACCTCGGTTCTGGTAGTCCATTAACATTCAAGTGATGGTTTTATAACTTATTTTGTGTATTCACCCTCCATTTAAGCAGAGATAACTGTGCAGCTCTTCTACCTTGGATACATGGTTAAGTGCATGAGTCTTAACAGAAGACAGGCCTGGCCATGTTGACTTGCTCAAGTTCCTAAGCCTCTATGAACTTTGGTTGGATCACATGAAATATGAATACAATACTGACCTTTTAGGACTACTGTAAGTATTAAATTCCATAACATGTATGCCTGCTCCATGGTTAGCCCTCAAAAACTGGTAGTTACTATAATTTTCCTTGCAGAAAAAAAGTGGGGCACCTAAGAAATAGTTGTATATTTATCCACAGTTAGCACTTCAGTCTTAAAACACCATACTACATATGTGATTAAAAACCAATGTTACCATTTAACGAATACATGTAACAGCTACATATCTGCTGTCTCCATTAAAGGAATTCTCTTAGGAGACCAAATTCATTTTTTAAATGCTGGCTTGCTTGAAATACTCTTTTGAGTATACTTTAGAAGTATGTAATGATTATCTTTGGGTGATTTTTATAATTAATATGTTATTTTTTATCATTGTAAGTAAGTAATTAAATAAATATAATTTAAAAGGAGGAGGAAATTTGTCCTTTTCAATACATAATGTTGACAAATGCTGACACTTTGAGAATGGATTTGCTGTTTAAAATAATTAAGTCTTTCGTGGCCAAATCAAGTGAAAAATAGGGTGATTGATCTTCTTCAGAGATCAGACTGGAAATCTGACCAAAAAGGAGACTCATTTTCTTGTGCTGTTCAAAAGTTGGAAATTCCCAGAGAAGAGCTTCAAGCACTGTCTGGATAAGGAGGTGGGCTGCTAATATCACTTGGATGTAAATATTTCACCATATGTACATTTTTAAATGTTTGTCTTATTTTGGCTTACTCATATCTAAAACATCCTATGTGGTTTATTTTTCATAGACTCTCTTTACATAGGGTTTTTGAATGAATATACTTAACTGTGTAAAAAATTGTTTTTCCTACAATAAAGATTTCTATCTATAACTTCTAGACTAAGTAGAAGCTACGTATAAGGATGATAGAGAATGTGATATGAAGTAGTTTCCTCTAAACCAGTATGTTCAGAGATCTGAGGGCTCCTGAGACAGATCACCCGGTTCTAATCTTTGCTTCAGAATACTCCTTAGCTTTGAGAACCCAGGCCAAGAATAATGGAATATTTCGGAATCTAAAAATCCTCATTATGAAATGTTAATATTATAGTCCTGACCCTACAGGCCATTAGAATACAATACAATAATGCATGTCAAGTGCTTAGCACAGTCTCTGGCACATGGTAAGGACTCAATCAATGCTAACTATTGTTGCTTTTGCTAGGATCTCCATGGTAGGGAGCAATGGATGCAACCAGAGTGGGGAAATTCATTTATCTTTTTGAAAGGTTGACTAAGAAAGGGTAAGAGGGATGGAGTAGGGAAAGATGAGAGTTTTTCTCTAAGCATCTCAACAATTTCCCTAATTTAGCTCATAATTCCCTTGAGATCATAAATACAGTATTAATATCTCCCACATTCCAAGTAGGGGACTTGGGTCACAACAAGATTTCTAAGGGTGCCAGTGAGTTGTCAGTGGAGGTAGGAATCAAATTCAGCATTGTTTCCAACTGGGTTCTCTAATAGTTCACTGCCTTTCATATGCAGATGCTGCGTTATGCAATAATTTAATTCAAGGCTTTTCATAAAGAATGCCATAGAGGGCTTGCTTCATATGTGTTACTTTGTTGTTGACCTGGTGACATCTGAAGAGCCCTCAGGCGATCACCTCATATATCTGAGGATTCCAGACAGCAACTCCATGTGAACAAGAAGGGTAAGTGTTACAGTGCAGCTATTCAGTGGAGATTCTCAAGTTGTGCACCATGAATGAGCACTTTTTTTTTTTTTTTTACTTTATTCCCCTTGCCTCTTGTCAGAATGTTAGATAAATTCAGCTTTCCATGAGAGGTTGAACTTACATATAATCAAAGAACTCAAAATTTCTAATGAAATTTTGTAAAATCTTTACAACTATTAACTAAAATCATTCTGTAAATATACTAAAGTCATAGAATTGTACGATTTCTTCTAATAATTGTAAGAAGCCATTAATAGTTCCTTTAAGTTCCTTGAAAGAAAGAATTTTATCTTATTCCTTTCTGTGACCTCAGTACCTGGTCACAATCTTCCATAAACTTGTAGGTCATCAAGAAATTATCAACAAATACCTCCTTCAAGGTCCTCCGGGCTGCCAGGCACAAGGCTGCAGGGGACCTCGCTACCCACCAACCCCTCTCCCCATCACTGTCCCCCCCACTCACTGCATTCCTGCCCCACCAACCTCCTGCCTCTCCTTCAACAATTCCATGGGCTCCTGCCTCAGGACTATTATTATTCCCATTATATTCCTTCTTCCTAGAACATTCTTTCCCCCAGATCTCTGAGTGTCTCTGCTTCAGTGTCACTTCCCCAGAGAGCCCTTTTGCAATGGACTGAGCATCTCTGTTCCCCTAAAATTCACATGTTGGAATTCCAACCTCCAATAGATGGTATTAGGATGTGGAGATTTTTAGGAGGTAATGAGGTCATGAGGGTGGAGCCCTCATAAATAGGATTAGTGCCCTTATAAAAGCAACCCCAAAGAGCTCCCTCACCTCTTTATGGCATGTGAGGATACAACCAGAAGACAGTAGTCTGCAACCTGGAAAAAGGTCCTTACCAGAACTGGACCAAGCTGGCACCCTGATCTTGGACTTTAAGCCTCCAGCCTCCAGAACTATGAGAAATAAATGCCTGTGGTTTAAGCCACCCATTCGACGGTATTCTGTTAGAGCAGCCCAAACTACCTAAGACTTTTCTGACCATCATATCCAAAATAGCACCCCTTTCATTCTCCAGCTCCTTTACATTTTGTTGTTTTTCTTACAACACTGACATATAATTATTTACTCTTATCTGTCTCCCCGACTTGAATACAAGCTTAGTAAGGGCACTGATTTTGTCTGTTGTGTTCACCAGTAAATCCCCAGTTGCTGGGACACTGTTTGGCACAGTAGGTCCTTAATAAATATTTGTTGAATAAATTAAGTGAATGAGAACCTTGGAGACTCTATAAAAATAAAGTCATATGATTTGGGGGATTTTTAAAACACCACATTATTTTTTTTCTCTAGCTCTGTAATAACAATAATTTTTTAAATGGCAAAAAAGGAACATTTCCATCATAAACAGATGACAAATGTTTAAATTTATACTATGCCTTCCCCATTTTCCCCACCCTAACAGTCAATTGTAATAGCAGTCTTAGTTTCCTTTAGCTGTAACATCAAAATTTTCAATTGCATCTTAGAAAGAGGCTGGAGGATAGGGAAAGGTTATCTCGCACAAACCCACAAAGCTGACAGGTGCGCTAACACCTGAGGGTGGGATCATGGCAGGGCAGGCAGGGCTTCGGGTCATCAGAGGTGAACTCATGTAGGAGGGAGCAAGCAGATGTCTTTCACATCCTTCGGTCCAACAGCCCTTCCTTTAATTAGTCACTGAGTCAGTGGGTCGGGCTGCCAATAAACACATATACAACATATCTCATGGGAGACGCTTTGCTCTTGAAGGTAAGTAAAGTACTATCTTTTCCCTCAAAAAGTGTGTACTGCAGTAAACTAATTTCAGAAACAGGCATTTTGCTTATGAATGAGTGGCCAAGTATACAAATTCACTCGTAAGCCCAAGAGTCGCTTGTTGTGACCTGGAGTTAGGCTCTACTCTCAAATTTGTCACTAAGAAGACATGTGACCTGGAACAGGTCAATTTAACCTCGCTAAGTTTCCATCAGCTCTTCGAAAATGGATGGCATGGTCAAGATCATCTACAGGGCATCAGCGCGCTCTAACATTTCATGACTCTTTGAGTGAAAAGAAAGAAGAGGAAGGAATGTTGGCTGGAATTCCCTTGTATTATAATATGAAAAAGCTTAAAGAAATAAATAATATCATATCTCTATCAATATCAATTCACCTTTTGAAGCTTGTTAGGCCATGATTCACAAAAGGAGTAAGAGAAGGTATCCATTCTTGTATTTTCTCAACCACTAGGTTATTTTACTATGTGGATTATACAGCAGCAGGCAAAAGATTTCTCAAGGTTTCTCTATTCTGGTACAAAAGAAGTCTTGCTAGTGAGACAAGGACCACTGACACATTCAGCAGAGTGAGTGGAAAGGCAGGCACACTTGAAGCCAGATGAGCCCCCACTCTGCACTTTACTACCGGTGCTGAACTTGGCCAACTTCCTTTACTTACTGCATCTTTAAAATGGGGATCACGATCATGACCTCAGCATCACAGAAGGACGACATATAGATAAACACTGACCCAGGACCCTGAGGCACAGCAGGCGCTCACCAAGGCTGATCCTTCTGCCCTCTCGTCCCTCAAAGGGCACTCGACATGGAAGGGGAGACCCTCTCAAAGTGGGAGTGGGCATCCCCGGAATGGCAATGAAGTCATGAAGGCTTGAGCCAGCCCTTGAAAAGTGGGCAGGACCTAGGTACGCAGAAGGGAGATAAAAGTACTAGACCTGGAAGACACTCCATGGCACAAGGCACATGGCCTGAAATAGCTGTGAGGGTTTAGAGCCATTTCCAATTGCTGGTGGGAGGACAGTGGCAGGCAGGCCATGAAAACACAAATCATTTGAAAAGCTTGTTAAAAAATACATACAGGCCTGGCGTAGTGGCTCATACCTGTAATCCTAGCACTCTGGGAGGCCCAGGTAGGAGGATTGCTTGAGCTCAGGAGTTTGAGACCAGCTTGAGCAAGAGCAAGACCCTGTCTCTATTAAAAATATAAAAAATAATTAGCTGGATGTGGTGGCTTGCACCTTTAGTCCCAGCTACTCAGGAGACTGAGGTAGGAGGATCACTTGAGCCCAGGAGTTTGAGGTTGCTGTGAGCTAGGCTGACGCCATGGCACTCTAGCCGGGGCAACAGAGTGAGACTCTGTCTCAAAAAAGAAAACAAAACATACAGACCCCTTCCCCCATCTCTCTCTCTCTCTCTCTCTCTCTCTCTCTCTCTCTCTCTCTCACACACACACACA
>RJWJ010001644.1:0-123063 GCA_004363605.1 Indri indri | reverse complement strand
GTGATTCTGTATAGAAAACAGCAAGCCCACAGCCTGGCTGCTGGGTACATGCAATTCTTCCCTCCTGGGCATCTTGTCTTCCCAGATGATCCCTGCAGCAAAACCCAGGCCCCACTGTGAGCCGAAGAGAAAGAGTTATTGGGAACAAATTGCTATTAGTAATTTGTGGTTGGGGTGATGACTGATGGCCCCTTCCTGTGTGACCCCTCAGGGGTGTTTGCATTTATTTTAATTTTTTTTTTTTTTTGAGACAGAGTCTCGCTCTGTCTCTGGGCTAGTGTGCTGTGGCATCAGCCTAGCTCGCAGCAACCTCAAACTCCTGGGCTCAAGCAGTCCTCCTGCCTCAGCCTCCCCAGTAGCTGGGACTACAGGCTTGTGCCACTATGCCCGGCTAATTTTTTCGATTTTTAGTAGAGATGGGAGTCTTGCTCTTGCTCTGCGGATGGTCTTGAATTTCTGAGAATTCCTGACCTAGAGTGATCCTCCCACCTGGGTGTCCCAGAGGGCTAGGATTACAGGCGTGAGCCACTGCACCTGCCAGTGTTTGCATTTTAGAAGCAGAGCAAGGGAAACATTACTGCTGCAACGGGTCTAGGAGGGAGGCGAGGTATTTTCTGGGCAAGATGGCGGATTGCAAAGACTGCCGCACGGGGGTTCTGGAGGCCCAGGTCCTAGTCCCAGCTCTGCTATTAACTTACTGAGGAACGCTGGCGAGTCGCTTCCCCCTCAGAGCACACTGCCTCCAGTTTCTGATAGTGACGCCCAGTACGTACCTCCCTGCAAATTGTCCTTCTTCTTTGCTGGAATAAGGTTGCTGGGCGGGGCGGGGGCACAGGGGAAATGCCCACCTTCTCCCGTGGCTCAAGCCCCCTGTAGGAGCCCCTGTATGGGGCCTGGTTGCCAATCTTGGTGTCACCCTGGTGGGAGGAGGATTTTACTTGTGTCCCTCCCCTCACTCTATATTGATCCAGATACATTCCCAGAACCTTCCTGAATCTCTGTTTTTTCCCTGCATAAGGACCGAAGAAGCAGAGGGCATTTTGGATCCCCAGGAGTCGGAAAAGTTAAACTTTAACGAGAAGTGCACTCGGAGTCCACTACTGACTCAACTCTGGGCAACAGCAGTTCTTGGGTCCCTCTCAGGTTAGGAGCTGCTAGAGCCTGGCACCATCTGGAGCAACTGGGCTTCTGTCTGTCTGTCTGTCTGTCTGGGGTTTGCTCCTGGATCACACTGGGGACCAGTGCTTCTGGGATGGTAGCTGAAGCCATTAGGAATGCTGGATGCAGGCTGGTCAGTGGGGCCAGTTGGGCCGAGTCCTTCCCATTTCCAGACCAACCTGTTCTGTGGTTGGATTTAGGATAAATCTTGTTCCCGTAAATCACGTCCTCCTTACAGCCTGCTCTACTGGGGCGGCTTGGTGTTATTTATTGGAAACCTTGGGTTTCTCTTTTATGAAGATGTAACTGACAGCCAACTGGAGAGCATCTGGACCGAGAATTAAACTGCCTGGATTTGCCTCATTTATTCACTTAACAAACACTGACTCAGGCTGACTGTGGGCCTGGCCATGTGGTGCATGCTGTGGCCACAGAGGTGAACATGACACGGTTTTCTGCCTCCAGGAATTCCCACTTAGCACAGGGATTCTCAAAGCAGGCTTTCCCCACGTTGGATGGTAGTGTCTATACTCCCAATGGTAGTCTTTGCACAACTCATGGAGTCATTAGGTTCATAGATTGGATTTATTTTCAATATTAACCCTCCCTCCACATATTATCCTTAACATTTTGGTACAAGCTATAGCTTGTCTATTCCAGATCCTGGTCTCAGATAGTGCCTGACTTACCAGCAGTCCATTTTAGTCATTTGCTGGAAACCGCATCTCTTGCGTCCTCGTTTCCAGATAGAACAGGTCTGACCTGCAGACCACAGATACAACCAAGTAGAAAGCAGTGTGATCAGTGCTAGATGTAGGAACAAAACGCCAGGGCTTCATTTTGACCCAGCCACCAACTCAGTGTGTAACCTTGGGCAACTCGCTTCTCCTCTCTGGGCCTTATTTCTATCAGAGCTTACAGATGAAGGTCTTGGACTAATAATTACTGTCATCATGGCCACAGTTTATTGAGCACCTGTTATATGCTGGGCATTTTACATGTATCATGTCATTTAATTCTCATAACCGCCCTGTGCTGAGTCCTATTTTGATACCCATTTTATGGACAAGGAAACTGAGGCTCAGAGAGAATAAATGACTTGTCTTGAGGTCACACTGACAGTGAGTGGTAAGGAAGCCCTTTGCTATCTGGTGGGACCAGGTTAGGGCAGGGGCGTGCCCTGGGCAACTCTAAGAATTCTTTCTGGCAGGCACAGAGGACATACGTATCGATGAGAGGACCATCAGCCCCCTCCTGCAATTGTCAGATGATCGACGGACCCTGACCTTCAGCGCCAAGAAGTCCAAGGCCTGTGTAGATGGCCCAGAGCGCTTTGACCACTGGCCCAATGCCCTGGCTGCCACCTCCTTCCAGGCCGGGCTCCACGCCTGGACGGTGAATGTCCAGAACAGTTGTGCCTACAAGGTGGGCGTAGCCTCAGGCCAGCTGCCCCGCAAGGGTTCTGGCAGTGACTGCCGTCTGGGCCACAACGCCTTCTCCTGGGTCTTCTCTCGCTATGACCAGGAGTTCCGTTTCTTGCACAATGGGCAGCACGAGGCCCTGGGGCTGCTGCGGGGCCCAGCTCGGCTGGGCGTGCTGCTGGACTTGCAGACTCAGGAGCTGCTCTTCTACGATTCAGCCTCGGGCACGGTGCTCTACACTCACCACGCGGCCTTCCCTGGGCCCCTCTTCCCGGTCTTTGCGGTGGCTGACCAGACCATTTCCATCGTCCACTGACCTTGGCTGCAGGAAGGCCAGGTCCACCTCCTCACCACCCTTTCAGGCCATGTTTCTATCCACTGTCCTTTTCCCAAACGATGTGTGTGGTGTTTCTAAGGGAAACTGGACCCAGGCCCAATGGGCAGCTTTAGGAGGGGTGGGGGTCTATATCACATCTGGACCCAACCTTTAAATACCGGGTATCTGTGTGGAACCTACCACTCCCTGGGCCCTAGTCTCCCAAATCCACCAGGCACCTGCCCCTCCGAGGGTGTCTGGTTCACCACTTTATCTCTGGCATCCAGCATGGCGCCTGGTGCGTAGCGAGCATGTAATAAATACATGGCGAGTGAGTGGATGGAGGGATGGGTGGGTGAGCGGATGGATATGGTAGTCTCCAGAGAGGCTCTGCCTTTCAGGCCCCTGCCCCCAGCCTGGTGCGTGCAGAAGTGGTTCTCTGGCAGAGAAGCCTATGGCTGAAGCTTCTCCATGTCCTAAGTTCAGTGCTTCTCAATCTTTTTCATGACATGGCGCATAGAGAAAATATTTTTTGTAGCACACATGGACAACCTGAAAGGCTGATCCTGGCTAGAGGAGTCTGGCCTGGGGGCTATGTCCTTCCCCCAGGTCCTGCCTTGGCCCTCAGAAGACGTCTCCAGGTGACCTGACTGCAACATCGCCATTGGCATGTCTCAAACCTGGCACTGAGCCCCAGCCTGTGCCCACCAGGCACAGGGATTAACTTTGTCGTCCTCCTGTGGCTGATGAGTTCTCCCACCTGACAGCCCCCTCTGACATAAAGTGGAGACCTGGGGGCAGGGCTTCCAGCCAGAAAGAGCTGAAGGGGTGAGAGGGCCAGCCTTAGGACACCTGGACATTATTAAAGGTCTTAAAAGCTTTAAAGATTTCTTCCATGCTCTTTGTTGGTGATTGGGTCTATTCTATGTTGGCCTGTCTTCCTTACCCTCACCCACATTCCCAGAAGTGACAGCTCAGCGTAGCAGAAAGAACCTGGAGACGTTCCTGGGACCAAAGGCAAGTCCAATCCCGTTTCCCTCTGTGGATAGTGGTCTTCCAGCTTTCATCCAGGAGCTCTTCTAAAGCAATCTTACCTACAACTCCTGGCTCCTGCGTCCAAAGAAGATGAGAGCCACAGAGCAGTTAGAAAATCACTGTTTAATCAGTGAGGTCACAAAGTAAGACTGGTTGGGGTCAGTGGATAATGAGTGAAACAGTCCAAGACTAAGGGACAGCAACCACTCAGCCCTAGCCCTTTGTGGCCATGCAGGAATGTGGACCCAGAATGGCCAAGAGTAGAGCTCTCTAGAGAAAAGTCAAAAAATCCTGATTTTTATGTGAAATCTGTTGATTTTAATGTTTGCTCAGTAATTTACTTGCAACACTAGGCAGATTGAATTTAGTCCACAGACCTCCTTTGGTGACTTTTTTGGTTGAGGTGATCTCTGAGGCCCTTGCAGCTCTGAGACCGCAGCTCATGACCTGTGTCCTCACCATCTGACACTCAGGAATTACTGTCGAGTCGCCTGGCCTCGGTGCCAGTCCCAACAGACAGATCCGGAAGGGGTCTTCTATGACGTCCCCATGCCATGCCCCACCCCCAACCCATCAACCCAACTCCCCACGGCAACCTTTAGTCCCCAGCTCATGGGCCTGCTGCAGGAATGCCCTCCCCATCCCTCTTCCCGCCTAAATGCCAGCCCTGATACCAACCTTTAATTCAGGGGCCACTCTGGAGAACACACACCAGCTCTGGGCTGCAGGCCTGACTTGCTCACCTTTCCTCCCCACCTCCAGTGCTCGCAAAATCCCTACAGCTACCACGTGCAGCATGGCCCGGGAGGGTCCTAGGGCCCCTGCACTGAGCAAGGCAGAGACACCCAGTAAATACCAAGTAGAAAGGTGTGGGAAGACAGGACGGGCAGGAAGAGAAATGGAATTTAAAAAAACCCAACCCACTTCTTCAACTTCCCATTGTTCCCCAGGACGTTCCCTGCCGCCCTGAGCTGCAGTCCGCATTCCTGTGCTTTCCTAACCCAGGCTGGTCCCTATGACTGGGGTGCCTTCAAGATTGACACCCTTTAGGACACATTCTCTATTCTCCCAGTATCTCCTCTGCACTGTCCCACATGACATGGATCCCTGTTTTCTTGCAACCTAGTGGTCGAGCAGGTGAACTTGAGTCTGATGTGCCTAAATTGGAACCCTGGCTCCCTCACATGCTAGCTGTGACCTCAGGCAGGCTACTTAACCTCTGAATCTGTTTCCTCATTGGTAAAAGGTCACACCACCTATGCCCACTGGGGTAGCTTTAAGGGTTACATATGCATATAAAGAATTTAGTGCCAGGCACGGTGGCTCATGCCTGTAATCCCAGGTGCAAGGATTACTTGAGGCCAGGAGTTTGAGACCAACCAGAGCAACATGCTGAGGCCCCAACTCTACAAATAATAGAAAAAATTAGCCAGGCATGGTGGCATGCACAGTAGTCCCAGCTACTCAGGAGGCTGAGGTGGGAGCATCACCTGAACCTAGGAGTTTGAGGTTGTGGTGAGCTATGTTGACACCACTGCACTCTAGCCCGGGCAACGCAGCCGGACCCTGTCTCAAAAGGAAAATAAAAACAAAAAACAAACTTAGCAAGCGTAAATCAACAGTGTTTCTTCTGATGATTGTAATTATGCTGCTCCTTGTCTAAACTGTCCTGTTCAGGCTAGTTTAATGGACAGTGTCCCTATAGCACAACTTGGCACTGGTTTTCAAACTAAGGTCCGACCTCAGGCTTCCAGAGGGAGGGCGTCTCAGAGGCCAAATGAGAGGCCTTAGGACCTCTGCTTCAACTCTAGCATTTTCTTGGGGGTTTATAGTTTTTTCTGTTTTGCATAATGGGGTTTCAGATCTCCCATGACAAAAGGGCCCTGCTGCTAAAACAAAGTTTGAAAGTGCTTGGTTTTGAAGCTAGCTGGGCCCGCAGTGAGTCTTGCTGGATGTGAAGGGGACCCATGGTGGGAAAGGGACACAGGTGTGAATGGAAATGAGGGCACTCAGAGACCAGGAGCGGTTAGTGGGGCAAGGCTGAAAGCCAAGCACTCACGGCTTTATTAGGAACAGGTTATGGAGCCTGCAAGGAGACGGGCAAAGTCCAGAGCTGCAGAGAAAGAAAAGGCTCCGTCTCCAGTGTTTGTTTAAGGTTTTCTCCATGACCTACACCCCGGCCACTTCCCTCACCATACTCAAAGCCCTGGGGTTGAGCCCTCTAGGCAGTTGAGGGCAGGCAGAAGATGGGACAGAGAGGGGAGGATGTGCTCTTTAGGTACAGAATCCCTGACTGTGGGGTCCAGAGGCTCTGGGCCAACCACGAGGAAGCCATGCATGCCTACAGCCCGAGCCCCCTGGTAATCACAGCGGTAACTGTCCCCAATATGGGCTGCCACTGCTGGTTCCACACTAGCAAGCCGCAAGGCCTCATGGAAAATGCGGGGGTCTGGCTTGGGCCAGCCAGTAGCCTCAGAGGTTAGCACAAAGTCAAAGTGTTCCCGCAGGCCAACACCCACCAGGATGTTCTCTAGCCGTTGGTCAAAATTGGAGACCACTGCCAGCTTCAGACCCCGTGTGCGGCACTCCCTCAGGGTATTCTCAGCCCCCTCCAACACCTGCCAGGTGCAGGGTCTGCTGAAGTCCTCATACAGCTGGTTAGCGACGGGGGCTACAGCCTGGGCATCCTGGACACCCGCCAGGTGGAAGGTCTGTAGGACAACATCCAGCCACCACTGGCGGGAGGTGAGGCCATGGCTCAGGCCATAGTTGGGGAAGCTATGGCTCTGAGTCCTGTACGCCTGCCGGAAGGCTTGTCCCAGGGCAGTGGCTTCCACCTCCAGCCCGTGGGCCCAGGCCTTGGTGGCATATTCCTCCCCAACAGGGCGGCGGAGCCTGAGCAGTGTGTCCTTCACGTCCCATGTCAGCAGTCGTATCTGCAGCTGGCGTGCCATGGAGGAGGCCAAGTCCACCCCAGTTCTACTTCAGGTCCCACGGTCGGTCCGAGGGGAAACTGAACTGGACAAGACCACCCCTCCACAACCTAACACTCTTCTCTTTCCAGGCCTCGTCGGTCAGATTTGCTGACTGACATGAGGCACTTGGGAAACTTCTTCACAGCACAAGATCCTAGAATGAAAAACAGCAAGTGAGGTGGAAACTCAGGCCCCGACATCAGACAGACTGAGTTTGAATTCTGGTGCTGCCAACTGCGTGACCCTAGAAAAGTCACAGGTATTGAAGAACAGGAGATACGGATATTAGACAAAGAACTTCACAAATAATTAAGCATAATGAAGTCAATATATACCGTAAGGATAAATCCAGGGACTCAATCTAGTCTTTGTTGTCAGAGAATTTTATAAGCAAGTGAAGTTTCACTGGAGATCTCAAGAATGAATATGCAAGAAGCAGGAGTGGTTTAGTGCTCCTGGCAGTGGTACTATCAAGTGCAAAGGCCCTGAGGCAGGGCAAGGAGTTTGGTGCTTTGGGTAGCTGGGGCCAGCTCAGGCAGGGCCTTGTAGGTAAAGGTAAGGAAACAATTATGATGATTGCTATTACTAGTATTAGCAATGTCAAAGACAGAAAAGTATTTGCAGCCCATCTGACCAACATCCTGACTGCTGAGCAGGGAAAACTGAGCCAGAGAGGGCAGATATTTGCTTAAGGTCACAGACAGTGAGCAGCACCACCAGGACTAGAACCCAAACTTCCAGACTCCCCTGCATCATGCTTAGATATAGTTGAATTTTTTGTTTTTTTTTTTTGAGACAGAGTCTGGCTCTGTTGCCCGGGCTAGAGTGCCGTGGCGTCAGCCTACCTCACAGCAACCTCAAACTCCTGGGCTCAAGCGATCCTCCTGCCTCAG
The DNA here is from genome assembly GCA_004363605.1 of Indri indri. Lineage (NCBI taxonomy): Eukaryota > Metazoa > Chordata > Mammalia > Primates > Indriidae > Indri > Indri indri. The sequence continues at coordinate 115,265 of RJWJ010001644.1, read as the reverse complement.
CCTCCCGAGTAGCTGGGACTACAGGCGTGAGCCACCATGCCCAGCCTGATATATTTGAATTTTTAAAATAAATCTGATTTTGGTGAACTTGTAGAGCACAACAGAAAAGACAGGACAGAGCAGCCTGTTCCCACCTGTTTCTACCCACTCTGAACACCAACTTTTCATCTTTATGGGAGGGAGGTAACAACACCTTTCCCGGAAGAGAGAGGATGAAAGGATTACTGACCCGTTGCACAGGAAACAAATTCCTCAGCCTGTTGTCCAGGGGCTGGACGCAGCTTCTTCCCCAGACAGAGCTGACTGCAGACAGCGCACGGCTGTCCACGTGAAACCGGAGGAGCCAGAGGGGCCAGAGTTCAAGGTGCAACCAAGCTGGTGCTGGGGGAGGGACGTGGCTGGTGACTATGGGGACAAGCCTCAAGAGGAAGTTTGTCAAGGAAATGAATTTAAGTCAGTGTGGAACTTAGACCCATCCAAAGACTCTCTCATTTTGCAGGTGGGTAGATGGAGGCCCAGTGAAGGGCAGGGACTTACCCAAAATCACACAGGGAGTCAAGGGCACAGCTAAGACTAGAACAAAGGGCTCTGGCTCCCGACCCACGCGTTTTCCACTTCTGGGAGCCCAGGCTGGGGGCTCTGGGCTGCAGGCCTGAATTGCTCACGCTTCCTCCCCACCTCCAGGGCTCGGCTCGGCAGAGGCTAAATCCAGGAGCCCGGAGTTAACGCAAAATCTCCACAGCTGCCACTGCAGTGTGGCCTGGGAAGGGAAGGTCCTGGGGCCCTAGGCCGCGGCTGCTCTAGCGCGCTCCCAGGCTCGCCGCCGGTCCCCGGGCCTGGGACCCACCTGCCTCGCAGCCGCAGCCCCGCCGGCTCGGCGCGCGCTGCCTTGCCTGGCGCCTCCCGCCTCCCGCCGCCGCCGCTCCTCCTCCTTCCGCCCCCTCGCCGTGCTTCTCCCGCCTCCGTCACCCCGTGCGCCGCTCTGGGCCCCTCTGTCAACCGCCTCACTGCGCTCTTCCGCCCCCAAGTCCCTTCCGTCACCCCGCACCCTCTCCGCCCCTTCGTGCCCTCCCCGCACCCTCTCTGTTCTCCGCCCCGCCCCCGCGCTCTCCCCTCTCCCCATCCTCCACCTCGCGCCCCTCCGCCTCCCATGGCTCGGGACACCCCTGGGAGGTACCCATGCCGATTTGGGGGTAAGAGGATTTGGGACCCGGGCTGGCTTGCTCCGTGCTGTGTGGACATGGGCAAGGCGCTGCCCCTCTCTGGTCTCAGGGTCCCCAGTTGGTACTAGGAGGGCATTGCTTCTTCAGTTGGAGACTTGTCTACCCCCAGACGATTCGCTGAGGGTAGAGTCCTCTGCAGTAATAACCTAGTTGCTTTTTGTATTCTTTTAAAGAAAAAAAAAGCCGTTTAATTATTTTTTTTTGCAAAAGTAATGCATGCTTATCTAAAAAATCTTTAGAAATGTAAACGTGTACAAAGTAAAAAGTGAAAGGCCTTTCCCCCAACCTCATTCGCCGCATCCGTCTGCTCTGTGCCTGACACCGTCCTTCGCGGAGGATTCCGTGGGAAACGAGATAGTTCCTGCCTCGGTGGGACGCGGGAGGGGCAGGCAACAATCAAGTAGGTAAACTGGCGATTTCAGAGAGTGAGAAGTGCTGTGGAGGCGATAAACAGAATGGTTTCAGGAACTGCGACGGGGTTCCTCTTTGGATGAGGTGGTCAGTGGAGGAACAAGGATCTGAATGGCGAGAAGGAGGCAGCCAGATCAAGATCAAGGGACAGGCACTCCGGGTGAGGAAGCGGCGGCGGGGGCGAAGGTGCTGGAGCCCCAGCTGCTTACTGAGCAAGGGCAGGGGCCTCCTGGCGGGGTGGAGGGAGGAGGGCTTCCCCACCCCATCTCACTCCTCCACCCCTCCCTGGGGTTGCTGAAGTGACAGTTTTGGTAATGCTATAAGACATTTTGCTAGGAGCACACAAACATGTACATAATTTTCTTTCTTTCTTCCTCCTCCTCCCCCACCCCTCTTTTTTAAAACAAAACAGGACAAAAACCTTCCTCCTGTGTTCCAAGGCTGGGCTGTTCACTTCAGAGCCACCTCACCCTCACTGGGCTCAGACCTGGGAGGAAACAAAGTGCAGAGTCACAGACCTTGGGCCTGCCAGGGAGAACCTGACTCCAGGGACACCTGCGAAACTGGTTTTGTGTCACAAGCATGATTCCCAGAAGTGGGGGTTGGGAAGGACCTCTGGGAGGCCAGGGGTCCATCTGCATTTCACAGAATCCAAGAATGTCTTAGATTGTCGACTTTTCAGGGCCACCTAAAACCTAATGCCTCAGGTTCTGGTCGCAGCTCTGCCATCTGACCCTGTGCATGTTCCATTCAATTCTTGTCCTCTCTGGGCCTCAGTCTCCCAATATGCGAAATGGGAGGATTAGACAAAACAACTTCCAACTGAAGTCCAGGCTAGCTTTTAAGTTAATTTCCAAGATAAATATATAACTTTGCCCATCAAACCTTGGTTTCTTTATACATAAACAGGGCATAATGTCTATATCGTGACCAAATGAGATCACAGGGAAAAGCTCTTTGAAAAGTAAAAGATGATTCTTTTCAGATAAGAAAATTGAGACTCTTGAGAGGTTAAGAGTTTTGTGCAAGGTCACATCCTATTTCAACCCAGGGCCGCTGCATTGCACAACTCCAGGAAGGGGGTATTTCACTTTCATCTATGTGAATGTGCTCCCTGGAGTGGCCCTGATTTAACTCTGTTTGTCCTCAGGGTTCTGCCTTTAATTTTCTCTGGGTAACTTTTTCTGCAGAGAAAAAGGTGCCTTGCATGTCATAGGATGCCAATGACAGGTCCCTGATATGCTGGAACAAGCTTCTTTTTGACTTGCTGGTTCAAAAATGGGTACACTTAATGGGTATATTTTCCTCCCTAAGTTAGATGACAGAAATCTTCGGCCAGTTTCATCCCTTGGCTTATCCTGTGTGGACTCCGGCCTGGTGATTGCTACCAGAGACCACCTGGCATGTTACTATCTTGGATGCTGGCTTAAGGTATTTCTCCTTGGGAAACCAAGTTTCCTACATGAAGGCTTTTTCCTAGAGATTCTCACACTGAAAGCACTAAGTAAACCCAGGCAGGGCCCACCGGACATATGTCTCTTTACTCTTAAATTTTCTTTTACTTATTTTTTAAACTTTTAATTAAAATATATCCTACACAGAGAGAGCAGCGCAAAGAATTATACATGCCCTTGAATTTTCAAAGTGAACGTACCCATGTAACCAGCACTCAGACCAAAAAAAAAGAACAATTTATAGCCAGTCTACTCTAGTCACTTACCCGCACAAGGGGTCACTATCCTCCCTTCTAAATGCATAGTTTTTCTTGTTTTTGAATTGTATATGAATAGAATAATACAGCATGCACTCTTTTGGGACTTGCTTCTTTTGCTCAAAATTTTATTTGATTCATCCATGTTGCTATGTATAGCTGGAGTTTGTTCATTCTCATACCTGTAATATTCCATTATATGAATAGACCACATTTTACTACTGATGAACATTTGGTTTATCTCCAGTTTTATTACACATATTACAAAATGTTGCTATGAACATTCTTGAACATGTCTCCTGATGAAAGTACACATGTATTTCTTTTGGGTAGATGGCTAGATGTGGAATCATGAGGTAATAAGGTCCATGTATGTGTGTTCAGCTTTAGCAGACAGGGCCGGTTTTCTGAAGGGGCTGTACCAACAATATCTGAGAGTTCCCGTTGCTCCGCATTCTTAACAATCCGCAGCATCTGTCTTTTTACTCTTAGGCATTCTGATGGATGTCTTTTGTGGTATCTCATTGTGGTTTTAATTTGAATTTCTCCACTGGCTAATGAAGAGAACACCTTTTTATATGTGTATTGGCCAAGTTTTTATTTATTTGGATTTACACAACCACACATGAATATATCCTTGTTATATATAACACATGAATAAAGATAATATATGAATATATATTACATATATGAATAATATGTATGAAGCTAATGTCCCTCTAAAACCAATCCCTTCCCTAGTTTTGAGCACTGGGCTTGGAGTTAAGAGACCTGAATTCTAGCCTTGGTCTATCACTGGCTTACTATGTGATTTTGGACAAATCACCTCTCTGGGTCTGTCTCCCCATTTATAAAATGAGAGTATTTAACTAGATGGTCTCTAAGGACCTCTTTACTTTGATATGCTGACCACTGTTTCTGTGATTCCAAAAAACTCCACTTGGAGATGGCCATTTGCCCCCCGGTGTCCAATCTCTCCATCTTCCTTAGTAATTGAACCCCCTGAGTTTTAGTTGAGTGTACGGCTGCCCTGCTAGACTGTTTTCCAGCTTCTCTTACAACTAGGTGTGGCCATGTGACTAAGTTTAGACACGGGTGTGTGGAGAGAAATGATGTGTGCAAGTTTTGGGTCATGCCCTCCTCTCGCCCTCTTGTCTTCCTGCCAGCTGAAAAGAGGACCTGGTGGTGGGAACTGGAGCCACCATCTTTGATCATGAGATGGAAGCCAGGATGGATTGAGGATGACAGAACAAGGCAGGAGCTGGGGCCTCACCACAATATGTACCTGACATGCCAGCGTGGACTGCTTAGAGAGGAGAAAATTTCCAGCTTAAGCTACTGTTATTTTGGCTTTTGTTATATCCACTGAACCTGAATTGAGACTAATACAGAAAGTGAATAGAGAATGACTTTAGATTAGGTGTTGGGTCAGGTTTCTTGGAGGAAGTGACACTTAAGCTGAGATCTTAATGACAAGGAGACAGCCATACAGATTTAGGGGAAACGCCTTCCAGGCAGAGGGGACCACAGGTCCAAAAGCTCTGAGACCTTGGCAGCCTTCTGCTTAATGAAGCGGACTTGGTCAATCACAGTGCCCCATCTCCCATGCCACTGTTTACACTGAGCGAGTCAAGAGGTGGGCCATGTGACCCATGCAGGGCCAATGAGAGACCTCCAGAGACTTGCTATGTGACAGGACAGAAAGAATCTTGCCCTGGGATTATACCTCTTAAGGACCATTTAAGCTTAGAGTAATTGGCGATGGTGTTATTGCCAAGTGGCAAAAGCCCTTCTGAGAATAAAGCCAAGCTGTGGCAAACATAGACGAGAGCTAGCAAGGGACAGAGTCCTCCATGAGAGCATTTGTACCTTGCTCCAACCACACCTGTCCTTATCACGATCCAGTTATGAAAACCAATCATTTCCTTTTTTGCTATTGAATTGGGTCTCTGTCACTAGCAACAAAGGACACCCAGAACAATACAGTATGGTTTGCTGCAAGTCACAGGCCCTAATATGTGGAACTGGCAGAGTCCATGTGAGGCATGGAGTAGGTCAGGACTCCCCCCCTTGCCTAGTTGGGAAATTGCCACTCTTTGCTATCAGGGAGGAAAGAGGCTGGCTGTAACACCTGCTGTTTTTGGGAGCCACAACCACTGAGGTTGTGGGATCTTAGTAAAACTAAGTTTAGGGATCCTAGTAAAACTAAGTGAGGACAGTGGAATGTGCTGGCTACTTGTTGTGGCCTTCAGTAAGGTCCTATGAGAAAGGGACAAGCTGCAGTCCTAGCTGGCACACCTGAGAGGGAAACAAGAGAATCAATCTCACTAATAGAGAACCTTAATGCTCACTAACCGGCAGTGATGCCCGGAAGTCTGATGATACTATAATATGCCTTGCCAGATTGTGAAAGCTGAGTTCTCTGTCCAGAGATAAAATTACCAGCAAGAGACAGTCACATAGCAGGAGACTGGGACCACAGCAGAGCCAGATCCCACAGGACCACCCAAATGTTTCCCACTGAGTCCTGCTGCCAGGCCATCACTGCTTCTGTAGACAAAACATTGTAACCTGGCACCCTAGGTGACAAGTCCTGACTCCAGAGGGCAACAGTCACATAGACCATGATGCCTGAAGGCAACTGGGCCCCTTGGTCTTCCCTCATTCCTGGAGCTAGTTCGATGGTCCCCAACTTAGATGACTCAACTCCTGACTTTTTGACTTTATGACGGTGCAAGCCATCAGCATTCAGTAGAAACCATACTTTGAATTTTGATTCAAAATTCTTTATAACTTTATTACAGAACAGGCTTTGCGTTAGATGATTTTGCCAAATTGTAGGTTAATGTAAGTGTTCCTAGCATGTTTAAGGTAGGCTAGGCTAAGCTATGGTGTTTGGTAGGTTAGGTGTATTAAATGCATTTTGGACTTACATTTTCAACCTATGAGGGGTTTATTACGATATAACCCCATCGCGTAAGTTGAGGGGCATCTGTATAACATTGTTAGACCCATAATTTTGCTACTGATTATTGTGTGGTGGTATGGCACAGTGGTTAAGGGAAGAGGCCTTGCAGTTGGACTACATGGTATGGGTTCAAATCCCAGGTCTGTTGTTTTCTGTGTGGTGGAAGCTCTGATTCAGTTCTGCCACAAACTTGCTGAGTGGCCTTAGGTGAGTCACATAAGGTCTCTAGATATAGCTTCCTCATTGCAAAACATCCCGAGCTAAATTTAGTGTTCTCCCTCCACCTTAACCCTGTTTCTGTTCCTTTATCTTCAGTTCCCCACCTCAGTAAATGGCCTAGGTCAAATCAAGTTTATCCTTCACATCTAAATTTACCTTCTAAACACACCCTAAATCCATTCTCTCTTCATCCCCACTGTCACCATTCCAGTCCAGGCCATCTGTCAAAGCGTCTCATCTGTACTTTACCACTGTGCTTTCAAAATGCTTTTATAAAATGCAAATTAGATTGAGTCTTCCCCCTGCTTAAAATCCTTTTAATGGCTTGGAATAGTCTGCAAAGGCTGAGCTTGCCTTTGAGCCCTCCATGGTTTGGCCCTGGTCCCTCTTTCCACTCAGTTCAGGCCACCTCTTCTTCCATCCTTCCTGGTGCTAGACAGGCTAGCCTTGCGTTCTTCCAGCTCCTTCTAGCCCCAGGGCCTTTGCACAACTGTTCCTTCTCCCTGGAATGCTCTTCCCTAATTATGTCTTAGCTTAGTTTGGCTGCTAATCCTTCAGGTCTAGGCTCAAATGTCAGTCCCTCAGGGAAGCATTTTCTGACCCTTCAAAGCAGGTCAGATTCTGGCGACCTCCTTCACAGCACCTGCCACCCCATCGTTGGTATCTGCCTGCCTTCTGGATCTCAGGTAGACTTGTCCTCATTCTGCTCATTGTTTACCATGTGTTCCCTGAGGGGTCTGGACACAGAGTTTTTGCTTCCTTCTCTTTGTACCGAAAGGACAGTGTCTGCCGTCTGTGCTTAGAACAGAGCCAGGCTCTACATTTGCTTGGCAATGAGTCTGGGAAGATCTTGAAGAACCTTCCCTTCCACACTAATCACTTTACCTAGAAATGAGCTCAGGGGCCAGGAGACAGAAGGCCCAGAAGCTTAGACAGCTGAAATTTGGTCTGGTCTACCCTTGGCCCATCAACGGCTTGTCTTCAGGCCCCTACGTAGTAGATCCAAACTCAGGCTTCCTAGAAGGTGAAGCTTTGGAACTCTTTGAGCCCTGATTTCGGCTGGCCATCTTCTAGAAGGCTGAGATCAGTTCTTAATTTTTTTCTTTTTAGACCTGTCCCCTGCCCCCCAAGTACCCTGTTGGGATCAGGTCTTAAGGTGAGTCAGCTACAGCTCTGGAGAAGACTCTCAGGAAGAGTAAGAGAGAACTGGTCTGACTGCAGCTTATAATTCTACATTTTAAAATGGATCGTATTGCTTTAAGGTCCAAACTGAACTAGCTTTGGCCTTAGAGTGGGGATTCCCTGTTACTCTGCAAACCAGCCACTCCTTAGCTGGGCCTTAACTTTCACTAGGGGGAAACATCATGTCATGTCAGTCTCAGAAAAAATCTGTTTGAGCTAGAAACCCAGGGAGGCACCCTTGATTCCAGTTCCCTAACCCTCCACCTCCCCTGGATTTGAAGCACTGCAAAATCTGCTAAGTCTGTCTCCAAAACGTATCCTGAATACATCCACTTCTTCCCATCTCCGCTGCCACTACCCTGGTCCTTCTCGCTCTTTTTAAGACATGGAGTCTTGCTCTGTCACCCAGGCTGTAGTGCAGTGGCACAATGGTAGCTCACTGCAGCCTCGAACTCCTGGGCTCAAGCCATCCTCCCATCTCGGCCTGTTAAGCAGCTGGGACTACAGACACGTGCCACCACGCCTGGCTGCCCCAGTGTCTTTCTCTCTCGTTGCTCCACTTTTCCCATAGCAGCAGAATATGGGAACTTGGACCACACATATCTCAAAATCCTTCCGTTGGCTTCCCATCAGATGTAGAATAAAATCCAAGCTTCTCACAAGGCGCGGGATCTGGCCTTGGCCTGCCTTTCCCACCTCCAGGCCTGTCACCCACCCTCCTCTTTCTTGTCCTGCCAAGCTTCTCCCACTACAGGGTCTTTGCACATGTCATATGGCTCTTGCTGCCCTCTGCTTTTTATAAGGATCTTTCCTTGTCCCTCACAGGTCTCCACTTCAGGGAGGGCTTCCCTATCACCCTCTCCAGAGGCCGCTGCCCTGTTATTCTCTGTCTCAGCCCCTTTCTTTCCTTCAGAGCACTTATGACAATTTGTAACTGCTTTATTTGTCTGACTTCTTATCTGTCTCCCCCATTCTCTACTCTGTATAGACTCCATGAACAGACAAGCTGAGGTCTGTCCGGCTGTATCCCCAGTACCCAGCACCGTGCCTGGGCACAGAGTAGACAAATCTCTCTTGAGTAAAAATGTTTTCGGTAGTGGCATTCCAGCTGCCAGGAGCTCCCTCTTTGCTTCTGGATTTTGATCCTCAGGTAGTGTTTCTGCTCGTTAATGAGTAATTCTTTTCTGGGTTTATGGCTCAGAGTAGAACAGGAGATCTCAGGGCCTGTGTGGGAAACGCCTTCCAGTGGAATCACAGCCGACTTCAACTCTAACCTGAAAACAGCGATCTAGGCCTCAGTGCCAGCACCTGGCTCTGCTGCCAGAGGCTTTCCAAAGCTTCTTAGGACGCAAGATCCAACTGCTCTCCTCTTCCCTTCGTGCTCCAAGCCCCTTTCCCAGCCAGGCCCCACCAAGCCTGCACCTGGGCCTCCAGGTTGCTTTCAAGCTGAAGCCACACCAGAGGAAAGAGCTGGGGGTGGCAATGGGGAGCCTCGGGCTGACCCAGGGCTGGGGTGGGGAAGCCTGGGAGAGCCCGTGAGGATGTGGCTGTGAGTGCTAAGGGTTAGCATGCTGGCAGAAACCACCCAGGGCTGCTGGGTCCCCGCCAGCATGAGAGCAGGAAGAGGGCACGAGGGCACAGTTCTAAAAGCAGCGTTTACTTTGGTTTTCACTTCTCTGAGGCCCTGGGAACTTTTTAAAGCTCTAGTCCTTGGGTTTTGCATTCTCCGCATCACTCCTCCTTCAGCCACTGCAGCAGCTGAGGTGTGTAGTAGGTGATGATGATGTCAGCACCTGTGTTGGGAGAGAAGCGGGAAGCAGGGGAGGGGCGGGCGTCAGCTCCGAGCACACACCCTGGGAGAGGAGGGCCCGGTGGGGAACAAGGCTACCACGATGAGTGCGGGGGGCACAGCGTAAGATGGAGCCTGGCTTCGGGCAGCTCGAGACCTTGGGCAAGTCTTTTTCTGGGCCTCAGTTTTCCAAAGTATAAGATGCACAGTGCGGGAGGTAGGTAAGCTGCAAGTCCCCTGCCCATGCTGGTGTGCTATGCTAGCAGCGCCAGCTCCTGTCTATGGGGTGAAAAGCACATGCCAATTAGCCCTATTACCTTACTGAATCCTCAGGACAAACATGCACCAGGCATCTCATCCACTAGCTTACAGACGAGGACACTGAGGTTCAGAGAACTTCACCCACATTCTTACAGCCAAAAATAATAGAGGGCCCTGCTTTCTTCACTGTTCCATGTTCTGTAGTTCCACATCCCTTCCTCACTGTGTGTCTGTTTAGATCACTAGCATTTCCAGGCATAAGTCTCATGACTTCATTTCCCTATCTGGGCAAAGTGCCTACCAGTCCCTGTAGCGCCTGTCCAACAGCCCCACCGCTGCCCGCTTACCTGCTCTGCGGAAGGCAGTCATGGCCTCCAGGACAGCCGCCTTGATATCAAATGCCCCGGCCCGGGCTCCATGCCACAGCATGGCAAACTCTCCAGAGACGTGGTACACAGCGAGAGGGAGCTCAGGGTGCTGCAGAGAAGCAGCGATGAGCAGACAGGTTCACGTGCAGGGTGGATGTGCCTCTGGGAGTGTCCCTTCCTCCCTGCCCAATGTGGGACCATCTTAAGCCCCATGCCCAGAGTCACTGCTGCTGGCAGCTCAGCCCATTCTTGAACTGTTAAACCAGAGCTGTTTAAAGGTTCCTGTGATGGCTCAGAAGGCCATGGTGGTTCCTGGGTAGGGATGGGGAGGAGAGGATTCCTGTTCGGGGGCAGACTGCTTTCGACTCTGAGATTCCAGTCTGTGGACAAACTCTCTCATCCCTGAGCCGCCTTTGCCTCCGACGTGTGCTCACCTTGTCCTTCACCTCCCGTATGATGTCCAGGTAGGGCATTCCCGGCTTCACCATGAGCATGTCGGCTCCTTCCCGCACATCCCGGTCCTAAGGGATGAGGGTGTAGTGTGGGCAGTGCCTGGAGCAGGGTGGGGAGGGGGGCTTAAGCCCTGGTCACTCACCACCGCTCGGAGGGCCAGGCCTCGTGCCCCTGGGGGCAGCTGGTAGCAACGGCGGTCTCCAAAGGCTGGGCTTGACTGAGCCGCGTCCCTGAGAAGCGGAGTGATCAGGGAGGGCTCCAGCTTTGGGCTAATGAGCCAGGGATTCAACAGCAGACCCCTGCCCATCCCACTCACCGGAAAGGTCCATAGAAACAGGAAGCGAATTTGGCACTATAGCTCATCACCGATACCTGCGGGAGACCATGGGGTCTAGGCTTAGCCAGCCCTTTCCAGATGTCCCAAGGTGGTGTGGCAGGGAGGGAAAGGACCTAGGCTGGGAAGCAGAGTGCCTGGGTCTTAGTCCTATTGGAGCTCTGGGCTTCATTTCCCATCTGAGGTGCAGAGGTGGAGCCAGACCCCAAAGGCCTCATCCAGCACTGTCCTCAGCTCTGTGATTCTTGGCAGATATGGGGGCAGGGCTGGTCCAGACTCCTCACCTCCCCACACCCCTCCCCGCACTCCTGACCCGTACCCTGTTGCCAAGTCCGTGTGCCATCAGGGCCTCCTTGATGGCTCCCACGCGTCCATCCATCATGTCCGACGGGGCTACCACCTGACATCCTGAGGGGCAGAGGGTGGCCTTCAGAACTCTGAGACTTTCCTACACACTCTGCCACCTCCCTGACCCAGAGGTGCCCATCCCTGCACGTGGCTCTCTCACCTGCCTTGGCATAGGCCACGGCCACCTCTGCCAGCCGCTGGCAGCTCTCCTTGGCTTGGAATGCTCCATTTTTGCTCAGGAGCCCTGCAGGACAGATGGCTGGGTTTTGGGGAGCACCTTGGGCCCTGGCCTGTTCCCCACCCTGGGGAGAACTGAGCAGTAGGAGTGTGAGTGGTGGCAAGGCTGCTGGGAGGGAGGAAGCTCACCGCAGTGACCATGGGAGGTGTAGGGGCACAGGCAGACGTCACAGGCCACCAGGAGGCTGGGGAAGGTCTTCCTCAACAGACGGATTGCCTCGATAGTTGGGGATTCCTCGGAGTCAGCTGTAGAGCCCCGCTCATCCTAGGGGCCGGGGAAGGATAAGGCAGTGTGTCCGTTACATGAAGCCTTAGGAAGGCAGGATGGGCCTGCCACGGTACAGCTCCGGCCCTCTCCTTTTATCGCCATCACAGCCCCTGATGAGGAAGCACAGAGGACTGTCCCCATCTGCGAGGGCACAGGAGAGGTCCAGAGAGGGGATCTGATTTATTCAGTCAGGGTGTTGCAGCCCCACCTAGCCTCCTGACCCACAAGGGTACTCAGGGCATGGACCATGTCCATTCGCCTGTGGTCCCGGGGCCAGCACAAGGCAGGAATGAGGATATGGTCAGTGTGGAACTTCAGCCCACCCTCCCTTCCTCCGATTCTTCACCTTGGGAACCCTGCTGGGGACGCCAAAGACCAGGACGCAGCGCAGGCCCTCTTCCACCAGGGGCCTCAGCATCTCTTCTAGCCGGTTCACACCATACCTGGGTGGGAGCGGGGCAGAGGGGCTGAAGGGAGGCAGGTCCCAGGCAATGGTCCCCCTGACCCCTCAGCACTGTGCCTTTGTTAAGAGCCAAGCTGCACATGGCACCAGGAGGGCTCAAGCCCCACAGTACAGGGAAAGACAGAAATGCACCCAGCAGACGGGTGGGAAAACCAAGGCACTGAGTAGCAGAGCTGTGGAATTCAGCTGTGAAGGCTCCTCCAAGATTCTCTTATTGACCTCCCATGTGAAGGTCCGCTCCCTTCTGCAACAGCCTCCACTATGGGGCCTCTGGTGATGGGCAGCTCATTCCTTTATGAAGCTGCCTCTTCTATTGTGGAAGAGCTTTGACCCTAAGGAAACCCTTTCCTCTTCTGAGCTGAAGTTTGCCTCTCCCGATCTTCTGCCCCTTGGCACCTCCACCTGTGAAATCTCTCCCTCCACCATCCCCTGACCCTCCCCTCCTTGTCTCCTACCTGGCCACTCCTGGGAGGCTGGCGATTGGCTGTACGTCATCAGGAACATCCCTGCAAGAGTTGGGGGTGGTGGGCTATGGATTGGTGGCTGTGGGAAGGGGCAGTGGTGAGGGGTGACTGGGAGGCATGGCTGGGAAGCTGGGAAGGAATGTGGGAGTGGGGATGGTGGGAGGGGGATGGGATCCACTGTCTGGCTCCCCTGCCTGGCCAAGCCCAGGGCCTGAAATAATAATAGGAACAACAAGAATAACAGTGACAACAACAGCAACTGTACTCAAAGAACAGTAATCGTAGGAAGGAATTAAGTGGTTAAGTACTTGGACTCTGAAGTCAGAAGGTCCTTGTCTCCTATCCCAGCCACTTACTGCCTGGGTGACCTTGGCTAAGTTGTACCATCTCTTTGAGCCTCAGACCCTTCATCTGTATCCTGGGTGGATTAATTAATTAATTCAACAAATATTTATTGAGCACTTACTATGTGCCAGGTACTGTTCTAGGCTCTGATGATACAACAGTGAAGAAAAACCGACAAAAATCTCTACCCTCACGGAGTTGACGTTCTAGGGGATAGTATCTATTCCTTCCTCGAATGCTGTCCGGTTTGAATGCAGTAATGTATGCAGATGCTTAGCATAGCACCTGGTACGTAGTGAGTAGTCAATAGATGTCTGCTGTTGCTATTAGTAATAATCACGACTGTCACCTCTTACATGTACTAGCACTTTACACTCTACACAGCACCTTCTCAGTTTCTGTCTTATTGCAAAAGCTTAGGATGGCAGGCAACGGTTATTCTTCTTATTTTCCAAATGGGGTGACTGAATTATTTTCAAGGTTTGTTTTGCTTCTAAGACTGCTGTCCTTAATCAGCAGGCCATTTCCAATACCTTGAGTTTCAAGCTGACAGCCCACTTTGCCAACCCGAGCAATGCCGATGCCCACTCCAGTCAACTCCCCCAGCAGATCAGAGGCCTGGCCCATTCCTGGGGACTCACGTGACAAAGATGGGGTAGATGAGGTTGGAGCCGTTGAGGGTGGTGGCGGCTGTCTGCCAGGTCCGAAGCAGTGGGTGGAAATAGCCACTGTGCAGAACAGACTGAGGCTGCATGGTGTGGGCCAGTGCAGGCACGGGGCAGTCAGCTGGCTGGATTCAAGGGTTCCTGGACGTCTGCTGCGTGCTCAGTCTGGGGGCGGGGTGGTGGTGGAATGGGAGGCATGTGAGATATGGTCTCTGTTGTCAAGAAATGGTCACATCTGGAAGACAGCTCTTCCAGATTCCCGCGTTCCCCTTCTCTAGCCCAGTGCTACTCATTGTGTGGTTCACCAAGCCCTACTAGGCTACACCAAGATAAGCAGAGAAACAAAAGCAAGCCCCTGGAAGCTTTCATAGCAATCTGAATCTAATGATAGAAAACCTGGGCTTGTATTTTATATGACTGCTATCGATCTATCTATGTAGAGACAGGGTCTCACTGTTTTGCCCAGGCTAGTCTCAAACTCTTGGCCTCAAGTGATCCTCCCATCTCAGCCTCTCAGAGTGCTGGGATTATAGGCATGAGCCACTGCACCTGGCCAACTGCTTTAAAAAAAAAAAGAATTTCCTAATAATTTATTTTTATTACATTTTATCAAAGAATCAATGGATTGGAAATAAGAAAAGAATTCATCCTTCCCTATGCATAATTTGAGAAGCATCGATCTAGCCAACGTCTAAACTTTATTCCATGAAAAATGCTGAGGTTCATGGCAGAAATTTTAGAAAAATATAGATAAACAAAAAGAGAAAAATCTCCTGTAACTCTACCAAACCCCTGTGAATGCTTTCGTACGTGGACTTCTTGTTAGGCACGACACATACTAACAGGGCAAAATAGTACTATGCATGTCAGACAGACAGACAGACATACACTCTACAGAGTGGCCACTAAAGCTGTCTTTTCCAGCCCAAGGAGCTTCCTGCAGTCCCACAAGCACAGCTATACCTTCTTGCTTTGCTTACCTTGTTCCCTTTACCTGGAGGGCTTATGCTCTCTCTGCGACCTCCTCATACCCAAATCTACAGAGTTCTCCTCCCCTCTCCCACTGAGGCTTTCTTCTTGCCCAGACTGCAATCTCTCTTATGTAAGTTGTTTGTGGGCCTGTCTCATCTGGTGCCAGTAGACAGAGCTTCTGCAGGGCAGGGTCCAGAGTCAGTTCATTTTTGCCTCCCCCATAGCACTCTGCCACACACTGACTCTGGCACATGGGAAATATTTAACTACATGAAGTACAAGACAGTATGCCCTAAATGCCAAATACGCCATACAAGACAGAAGGAAGCTGGGACAGTCATTAACATTTGTTTCTTGAGCACCTACTGGGTGCCAGGCCACACTGGGCACTTTCACAGGTGAATTCCCATGGAGTTCCGTGACAATTCTGGGAGGCAGGGCTGACTGAGTGTATTTTGGAGAGGAAGAGCCTGACCAGAAAGGAACCATGGTTCCAATGTGAGTCAGGAAGTGAGAACAGGTTTGCTGGAAGACAGGGGCTTGGGCTTGGTTTTGCAGGAAGACTGGGTGCAGCCTGGCAGAGGAAAGGATGACAACGTTCCCTCAGGAAGGGAAGAAAGGGGCAAAGGTGAGGAAGGAGGATGGCGAGGACTGTTCTGAGGACCCGAGGAGGCAATCGAGGCATAGGGGTACAGAGGGGAAGGGATGAGAGGGGGCCAGACGGAGGCCAAGGGAAGATTTCTGAACCGGGGGTAGGGGAGTGGCCTGGTAGAAACCTGGCTTTAGGAGGATCAATTCTGCAGGCTGAGCAGAACAGACAGGAAGCAGAGCGAAGGGGTCGGGGGCGGAGAAGGAAGGGCCATCTTAAGGCAGCCAAGAAGCAGTCTCTTAGGACGGATGAGCCTGCCTGACCCGGCGGGCAGCAGAGACAGGAGGGCAGTAGAGGTGGGGACAGGGCAGGAAGAGGGTGGTGGGGAGCCAGGCTTGGAGAGCGAGTGAAGAGCTCTGTTTCAGACACTTCCTTTTGGAGGTGCCTGCAGGAACACCCCATAGCCAAGTAGGAAAAAGCAAAAAAGAGACACAGAAAGTGGGGGCCGGCAGGCCCGAGTCCAGCTGCTCCTTGTATGAATGGGACCTCACGGTCTGGAGAGGGGCAGGGACTTACCCAAGGCCACACACAGCGAGCGAGAAGCTACAACAGCAGGACCAGAACCCTGGTGTGTCGACTTCCAGGTGGGGGATCCTCTGACATGCTGCTGCTGCCTTTCTCCACAGTCTCTTAGGCCCCTTTAGCCCCCACCCCCAACCAGCTCAGGGCCCATTTTATCTGGTCTTCCTCCTTGGCAGGGTTGGGGTTATCAGGACCCACATAGGGACCTGCCCTGCCACCACACCCTGGGTGGCCCGGCCTCATCTCCTACACAGGGGCAGGCTGGGCCTCCCCAAAGATGTCTCGACCCCTAAATGAGCAATCGTTCAGCAGATCTGAGGCCCTGACTGCCCATTTTGTGCAAGATTTTGCTCTCATGTCTGCCAGGAGTTAACCCAGCTCAGAGGGGTTAAGTCAGCTGCCCAAGACTGCACAGCCAGTGACTGAGCCAGAATTTGAATTTGTTCTAGACTCCAAATGCAGGGTTTGATATACCATACCCCATAATAAAGATAAACACTTGATTCAGTGGGAGTCTCTCTGCCCATACTGTCTCTGCTATGGTCGCTGGAGAGATGGAAGAAAAAACAGAAAAACATACTGAGTGTATTAGTTACATGCTGGGCACCAAACTAAGTACTTTATATTATCTTATTTAACTGTAAGAATTGTCTTAACTTGTAGTGATAAGGAAATGAAGGCTCTGAGAAGTCAAGTGACTTTGCTCAATGTCATTCTGGAGTCAAACCAGATTTTGAAACCAGGTCTACATGTCTCTGATTTACTTCCAGAGAACCACCTTTGTAGCAGGTCTCTGGCTTCTAGAATCCAAAACCGCATTCCACTGAGGCCAGGGAACAACTGCCTTCTGCTTATCAGAGGCAAAGCAGCAGGGCTGCCCTAGGGGCCTGGCTGGACAAATTTAATCCCGGGAGTCTGGGAGAGGCGGGAAGGTAAGAGAAGTGGGGGAGCAGTTCCACTTTGATCTATTTTTGAATTTTAGGGTTCAGAGATTTGATGTGAGAAATGGGTGTCAGTGCTAAAAAATTAAAACGTTGAACATCACTGATCCTGTTTAGTTCCTTACATGTTAATGTGGAAAATGGGTGTAGAGAGGCGGCAGGACTGGTCAGAGATCACAGGGAATGCGGTGCAGAGCTAGAAACTGACTCTGCAGCTCCTGGCTTCCAGCCCAGTGCTCTGCTACCTACACCACACAGAGTCATTCCACTACAACAGGTGCTTAATAAGTATTTGTGGGGTGGGAAAACAGCCCCTGAGTTGCATATCTGTTTGGCAGAGCCAAATCCAGGCCAGGGTTTTGCTTTGCAAAAAGTCCCTCAAAGTTTGGGGGATTTTCATACAGCGGGCCCTTCTCTCAAATCAAGGGAGCTTGCAAACCACGACTTAAATCCTGTGACACCAAACTGAAGACAGGAACAAGCCGCCAGGAGGTCCACCCATGTGAGGGCAGATTAGCTTTGCTGGAAGGCAGTATTGAGTGGTACAAAAAGGATCGGGTTTCTTTTTGCATGGGTCAAACAGTCCCAGATCTGGTCAGTGCTCTGCTGTGTAACTTTGGGCAAGGTCACTGGCCTTTCAAAGTCTTCATTTTGTAATCTATAAACTGGGCGTATTATGAAACTTGCAAGGCTGCAGAGGTCACAGATAGTGATGAGGTACGTGTCTGGCACCAACTAGCCACACAGTAAACATGTAGCTAATTTTATTATTATTAGGAGTAGGGCTGAGCTAGAATGAGATCTCCTGGCACCACACTGTGCCTTCTGCACCACACCCAGAGGGAGCATGTGTGCACAAACCCTTGTGGGCCATAGGGTCTCCCAAGATTTCTGACGTGAGGTCCTTGCCTTCCAGCAGCTTATGTGGTGAAGGAGAAATAAAATAATCACCACACAGAGTAGAGGGGTGAACCAGGTGCTGTGAGAGGGACCTATGTCTCTGGGAGTCAAAGATGGCTTCAAGGAAGAGGGGACACTTAAGGACAGGTAGTTTTTTAGATTGACTGTGAAAGTATCTCCTTCCTTGGAAGGCAACATCCCCGACCTGGGAATCACCTCAGTTGGGGCCTGAGAGCTGCCACCAGGTGGGATGGTGACAAAGCTGCAGGGTGCGAGTCCCCCCCATGTTGTACTACACTGAGGATTCCAGAGGCTGTGGTCTTGGCAAAGAGCGCTGGTTGCTCCTGCCAGGTCTGGCAGGCTCTGTCACTGGCTGGGGAGGAGGCAGTCAGGAGAGCCAGCTAGGTGGCAGAAGGTGGCCAGGACTGAGAAATCCAAAGCCCCACAAGGGCTTAGATGGTAGCTGTCAGGCAGTTCTGAAAAGGGACCAACTGTCAGTCAACCTGCATTTCCTGAATAGCTGCTCTGGGCCTGCTGCAGTGCTAGACGCAGGGATTAAAGAGAAGAATGAGAACCCAGCCTTGTCCTAGGGCTTTGAAGAGCCTAATCTCCTCTTGGATTAGGCATTTGGAGCTAGAAGGAGAAGCTGGCATTTTTAGACTCTTAGAATATCTTGGCTAAGAGGCTTCTTAAATTTTGCTTATTGTATCACTGGAACAGTAGTGAAAGTGGGCTCAGAGAAGGGCAGACACTGGCCTTGGATCACGCAGCAGGTCAGTGGCAGATCTGGGGCTAGCATCTACGTCTCCAGCAGCCCAGTCCTCAGTGCCCACCACGATCCCTTGATACTTTAAGGGCAGATTTCAAATCTGCTTACCAGCAGAGTTGGGCTGTGGAGAGCTCTAGGTGAAGAGGGTGGGAGAGGCAGACCTGTGACTCTGGACCTGGCTGCTGTTGATAGCAGGATGGTTAAGTGTGTGGGCTTTGGAGTCTGAGAGACGTGGGTACGAATCCTGATTCTGTCACCTTCCAGCTGTGCGACCTTAGTTTCTTCATCTGGTAAATAGGGACTTGAACTGACCTCAATGGGCTGTTGTGAACTGAATGAGCCGATGCATGCAATGCCTAGCACAAAGCGGCTGCTATTGTTTCCACCTCCTTCCCCCGGGCACCTCGGGCTCTGCACAGATGGAGACTGACCCGGCGGTCTCCGAGGGTGTGAACCCCAGAGAGGAGGCGCGGAGTCCGTACCCGGGACCCCAACCCTGGCTGGAGCAAGACTATCTAGCCCAAACAGGGGCTCCACAAGGACTGCGTCCCGCAGCACCGTCAGCGCTACAGGCGCACAGCACAATCTGGGGGCCGTGGGACTCTCGGTGCCATCGCCCCCGCCTCGCCCTGGAGCCGCCCTCAAGCCTGCCATCTCCCCGCGTCCGGCGTCTGCTCACCTGCCTCCCTACGGGCTCCGAGCCGCTGCTCCCGCCACCGCAATCTCCCGCTCTAGTCTCCCGAGGCCCACGTGAGGGCGGGAGGCTCACCCGGAAGCAGCTCCCCCTCGCCCCGCCCACTCCAGTCCAGGCCACGCCCCTTGCGGGCACTCTCCGAGGGGGCCGGTCTGCTTCGGCCGCGGCCGCGGCCCCGCCCACATATGTCGGGCTCCAGGCTGGGTCAGTTGGGTGTACGGAGGGGCTGGAGGGCCGGCCTCTCCCCGCGCCGGGGGCCCGAACGTGGGCCTGGGCAGGCCGGAGGGAGCCCACGTGGGGGCGCGGGAGCCCACGCCAGAGGCGGTCACAGCCCTGGGTTCACTTCACAGTCGTCCTCTTCCCAGCCTAGAGCAAACTTGGCGCCGGTTGGTTGTTTGGTGGAAGAATAATTGAATGTCAAGGACATTAAAACAACACCGTAATGCCTAACACAATAGCTAAGTCCATTTTTGCGGACTGAGCGTTTTAAAGTTGTTTAGTTCAGCAGCAGACTTTCAAGTTTTCGGAGAAAATTTATTCCAGCGCAATTACACAGGGCCTTCTCTGTGCCATGAGTTGGGAGACGTGATGTAAAAGACATGGGCACTCCAAGTCTGCTAGGGGCATCAGACCTGTATCTGTGATGGGTACAGTGAGCGAGCTGACCAAAGGTCTGGGGGCAGGGGGCATTGGAGCAGAGTATGTCCGCAGGCAGGAGGGATTTGGTTGGTGAGGCTTACGGGGCCTGGGTGAACTGGTAGGATTGCATGGGTGAAGTGGGGTTGGGGGATCATCACCCTAGCAAAGGAATGTCTTTGAAAAGTTTCTTCAGGGATTATTGAAAAATGGACTTGAGGATGCCAGTGGGTTGCATTACATTTATTCTTGGATTTTATTTGTCGAAATCTGTACCCCAAACCTTTTGTATACTTTTTTATATTTTAAGGGGCCTAGTGGCTTAAAGCTAGGGAAATATGACACTAGTTAGTTCTCAGCTACTAGAGTTCTGATCTGTGCTCAACAAGGAAGGAGGTGGAAAGGAAGTAATGTACGATGACCAAAGGGACTTCTTGGGGGGCTGATAATGTTTATTGAGGTGGATGTGGGTTACATGGATGTGTTTAGTTTGTGAAAATTCATCAAGTTCTATACTTATTTGCACCTTTTGGTATGTATATTATACTTTTATAAAGAATTAAAACTATTCTGGCCGGGCGCGGTGTCTCACGCCTGTAATCCTAGCACTCTGGCAGGCCGAGGCAGGTGGATCGCTCAAGGTCAGGAGTTCGAGACCAGCCTGAGGAAGAGCGAGACCCCCGTCTCTACTAAAAATAGAAAGAAATTATCTGGACAACTAAAAATATATATATATATATATAAAATTAGCTGGGCATGGTGGCACATGCCTGTAGTCTCAGCTACTCGGGAGGCTGAGGCAGTAGGATCGCTTAAGCCCAGGAGTTTGAGGTTGCTGTGAGCTAGGATGAAGCCATGGCACTCTAGCCCGGGCAACAGAGTGAGACTCTGTCTCAAAAAAAAAAAAAAAAAAAAAAAAAAATTAAAACTATTCTGAGCAGGTACATGGCATTGTGCTAAATACCATGAAGAGCATAAAAACAAACAAGACAGAAAGCAGATCAATAATTGCTAGGGCTTGGGGGAGGGAAACATAGGAGTAACTGTTTAATGGGTACAGGGTGATGAAAATGTTTTGAAACTAGATAGAGATAATGGTTGCATAACATCGTGAGTATACTAAATGTTACTGAGTTGCTTATTTAAAAATGGTTTTATATTCTGTGAATTTCAATTAAAAGAGTTCACTAACTGCAATGTGGTATTCTAGATTGTATACTATAACAGAAAAAGGACATTAGTAGAAAAACTGGAAAAATATAAATAGTCTGGCATTTAATTAAAAGTTTTTCTTGGTCAGGAGCTACGGCTCACGCCTGTAATCCTGGCACTTTGGGAGGCCAAGGCAGGAGGATCGCTTAAGGCTAGGAGTCCAAGACCAGCCTGAGTGGGACCCTATCTCTATAAAAAATAGAAAAATTAGCTGGGTATGGTGGCACACACCTGTAGTTCCAGCTACTTGGGAGGTGGAAGCAGCAGGATTGCTTGAGCCCAGTAGTTTGAAGTTGCAGTGAGCTATGATGATGCCACTGTACTCTAGCCCCAGCAATAGAGTGAGACCCTGTCTCAAAAAAAAAAAAAATAAGTTTTTTCTTAAACAGGGCAGTGGCTCACACCTGTAGTCCTAGCTACTTGGGAGGCTGAGTCAAAAGGATCACTTGAGCCCAGGAGTTCCAGGCTGCAATAAGTTATGATTGTGACACTGTACTCCAGGCTGGACAACAGAATGAGACCCTGTCTCAAAAAAAAAAAAAAAAAAAAAGTTTCTTAGTTTTCACAAATGCACCAAAAGTTTATTAAAAAAAAAATAAAATAGGAGCAAGGCTGATGGCCACTGGAACAGGCTCCTGGTTTTCATAAATTAGTGTTAAGATCTTGAGCAAGTCACTTCTGTTTGAAAAGCCTGTTTCCCAATGGTAAAAATAGGGCATTCAAAGTAAAAGTAGTTTTTTTTTTATTTGGGATGTTTAGGTTATGTATGTTGCCCTTGCCCCCCTGCCCCAAGTCCGAGTTTCAAATGCGTCCATCCCTCGGATGGTGCGCATTGCACTCTTTGTGTATGCATATACCCATCCCCTCCTCCTCCCTCCCCCCTGCGCGACATCCAATAGATGTTCTTATATGTGCACTTATGTGTTGATCAGTTAATACCAATTTGATGGTGAGTACATGTGGTGCTTGTTTTTCCATTCTCGGGATACTTCACTTAGTAGAATGCGTTCCAGCTCTATACAGGAGTATACAAGAGGTGCTATATCACCATTGTTGTAAAAGTAGTTTTGAATGGGTTTGGACTGGAACCCTCCCATTTCCTAAATCCAGATTAGAATCTCTGGGCATGAAGGGCCATGGTTAAAAAATTAGAAATATTATCTTAGCCTAGTAAGGAACCTTCAAAATCTAGATAGCACTACAGTACCTCTGTTACTGTGATTGGGAAAAACTGGTGGATGACTTCAAAGATTCTTCCCAATTGTTAAAATCTGTGATTTTAAGTCACACTCCCTCTTCTTTTTTTTTTTTTTTGAGTCAGAGTCTTGCTCTCTCGCCTGGGGTGAGTGCCGTGGCATCAACCTAGCTCACGGCAACCTCAAACTCCTCGGCTCAAGCAATCCTACTGCCTCAGCCTCCCGAGTAGCTGGGACTACAGGCATGTGCCACCATGCCCGGCTAATTTTTTCTATGTATATTTTTAGCTGTCCAATTAATTTCTTTCTATTTTTGGTAGAGACAGGGTCTCACTCTTGCTCAGGCTGGTCTCGAACTCCTGAGCTCAGAACGATCCGCCTGCCTCAGCCTCCCAGAGTGCTAGGATTACAGGCGTGAGCCACCGCGCCCGTCTTTTTTCTATATATTTTTAGCTGTCCAATTAATTTCTTTCTATTTTTGGTAGAGACGGGGGTCTCGCTCTGCTCAGGCTGGTCTCGAACTCTTGAGCTCAGGATGATCCACCCGCCTTGGCCTCCCAGAGTGCTAGGATTACAGGCGTGAGCCACCCGCGCCCGGCCCACAGTCCCTATTCTTAGGAAATGTTTTTCTTAGGGAATCAAATGTTGGTGAGGAATAGGGCAGGATGAACCAAAGCCATGTGAAAAGAGTTCTTTTGGGGATTCATTCATATACACACACACACACACACACACACACACATTTTTTTAAGCCAGTAAAATTTACTAATGGCAGCTGTATACCAACTTTAGTGACATTAATAAGTTCTGATAACCCACTATTAAACCAGCCTGGATTCATTCTTGACTACAGCATACAGCCTTATGTTAGAGTGGCAGATTAAAATAGATGGTAGGGTGAGCCCTCCTTATGGAGGCTTTGAATAATAAAGTATGGATGTAATTTCATAAGCAGGGAGGGACATAGCAATGTTCCAGGAAGATATGCTTGGAAAGCAGTATGCTAGGGTACTAGGGAAAGCAGAGGTGAGTCAGGGAACTGAGTTCAAAGGAAGCTACATGAGTCCAGACAGGACTTGAGGGCTTAGCCTAGAGTGATGCTTATGGGAATTTGGAGAAGGAAAAAGCCACTAGATCTAATGACTATTGGGGTTATATCTTCCTGAAATGTTATTTATAAATTTGTTTTATGACTTGAAAAGCCATGTAGAAGTAATATTGCATTGTGGTTAAGAGATAATAGAGGTAATGGTAGTATACTTCATAGGGTTTCAGAGTTAATACTTGAAAGCATTTAGAACAGTGCCAAACACAGTAGGGATTCAATAAATGGGGTTGCTGAGAATCTAGTGTACACAGGGTACCCAGCAGAGTCATCAAAAGCTCTTGCTGTGGTTTAGAACCCTTGCCTGTGTATGAGCAGCATCTGCTGGTCATCCAAGGTGATGCAGGAGCCCACATTTACAAAGGTCTGGTTCAGTTGACACCCCAAAATTGTATGGAGCATGATCAGGGTTTCTCTCCAAAAGCATACTACGAACAAGCAGGATGAAATGGGAGGCATCACTTTTAACAAGAATGTTCTTTATTTGTACAAAGCATTATAATCTTCTCAACATTCTTCACTCATCTATCAACAAACTTTTCACTGTATTCATTTAACAAGTTAACAGTGTCAAACTACACTTCACTACCTGTCAAACTCCAAGTGCTCAACTTAGAGACAAAAAAGTGGTTGGAGTACTGAATGTAAAGAAAAAGGCTAAGGAAGGCCAACAGAGACACTTTAGAAGCAGTTAAAGGGGATGGTTGGGGCTGGGGGGAATTAGATTCCTGAGCACCAACAGGTTTCCCTTAAGGTTTAGAGGGGTTTCATAAAATCATTTTTAAAAGACATGACATTAGAACTAAGGAATCAGAGGAACTTGCACTCTGAAATATTAAGCAGGTAAACAAAATTCCTAGACTGACAGTAGATAAGAGAAAAGGAAAGAGAGAAGAAAAGTGAGGATGGGGAGCAGGGGAGAGGCAGAAGAGAGACAGTAAGCAACAAGCACAGAGGGAGAAAGTTGTGCCTCGAGGAAATAAAGTTTGGAACTTATCATGAATTGAAGAATGAAAAGCCATAGTCACAAGTCTGGGAGACGGACTGTAAGAAGAGAAAGCCTGGATTTTACACCTTCCAGGAGATGCCGATAAATCCCAAAACTTCATGTTAGGCAGGCAGTGAGGTACACCTAAGATTAAACCATCTGCTTTGTAAAAGTAAGACATTAGCACCTTTGCTTGACTAATTCAAATCTACACTGCTGATTTAAGAGCCTGTGTACCCAGAGTGCAGCCACTCTAGCAGGTCAAATGTCTACATGCGACATAAAAGGGCTCCAAGCCAAGTGGGTCTATAGAAAACGAAATTCAATTAATGCTACTGTCAAGTGGAGAGACAACAGAGTTCATTATTTTCCCAGCTTTTTAGTAGTATCCTAAAATTTTATTGTTCTGAACACTCTTAATAAGCTACTATTGCCAAACACTGTACAATCAAATATAGGCTGACCATGATCAAAGCCCCAATTTTCCCGAGCCTTGACTGCCTCTGTGATCTGGAACACAGGAAGCAGCATGGAAGTTATTATTACTTTTTGAGGGGAGCAGGGGGACTGGGGATCAAAACCAACCTAACCATACATATAAGTAAGCAAGAGTGATCCAACTGACTAATTAGCCATTCAGAATCCCTCTGGCGAAAAAGTCATAAACTTCAGACTGATTGAACAAAACAGGATTCTGCTACTCAGATGCTTTGAGTTTGGGAAGTGCTGGTTTTGGCGACAATTCTAGTCAGTTTTTATTTTGATCTTCTCAGGCACTTCTGCCTAAGACTACTCTGCCCGGCAGGGAAAAGCTTCACAGAAACATGTAGCAAGTCTCAGAGTGGTACCTTCCAAGGTGCCAGTCTCCCACCCTATTCAGTTGTCCACTTCCTCTTCTTCATTCTGTTCTTCTTCTTCCAGCCTTTCCTCATCTTCATCATTGTCCTCATCCCTGCTCTTGTCTTGCTCTTCCGAATCGGTTTTTTTGTCTTTGTCCTTCTTCTTTTGCTCTGAAGCTTCCTTCTTGCCCTTCTGCTCCCGCCTATATGCTGCAAGAAGAAAGGGGTTAGGAGGGAGGGCTGGAAGAGTGACCACATGGATTCAACATCTAACGACAGTTGGCAAAACCAAGGCACAGAAGGTAAAACAACCTGCCCAGCATCATAAAACAGATCTAAGGTGGTGTCGACTGGACTGGGTTGAAACATGTCCAGTACTAGCTTACTGGACTTAAAGGGACCCATGCTGAGAAAGCCTCCGGGCCAAGTGAACAGGTCACACAGGAGACTATCTTCTGCATGGTTGAGAGGATGGGAGGGTCGTTACCTTCCAGAGCTTCTTTTAACGGGGTAACAAACCGCTGGAACTCCATCTCTTCCATGGCTGAGAGCACATCACTGGCATTCAGTGTCTTGCGCTTCCCTTTCATTGCAAAATTGTTGGCACTGAAAGAGACAAGGCCATGAGAGGCTGTCAGACTCCCTCTTGCCGCGTATGGAGTGGGGAAAGGAGCACCAGAGGTGGGATGGGAAAGCCTACTCCTTAGACGCATACATTTTTGTCAGACAGGGTTAAGTCCCTCCCTCCTCTGTACAAAAGGGCTAAAACAAAGTTATTTTGTTGTTTTATTTTGCTTCAGAGCTTCTAACAACTAGCAGAGGACTCTGAACCTCTCCACACTGAGGTAGGACACAATGATTGGGTTTTGTGGGCTCCAGGCGACGAACTCCAAGCTAGGAGTTCTCTCTGCGCCTCGCTTATGTCTCTGCCCCGCTCACCAGGACGTGGCGTACAGCACGAAGACGCTGGCGGCGCGGGAGATGGCGCTCCGGGCCTCCTTGGAGATGTTGACGCCGTCCGGGAGCTGTGAGGAGAGCGGGGGTGAGCAAAGCTGCCGGCCCAGGACCTGCTTCCCTCCTGCTTGCTCGTCCGCCCCCCAGCTAATCTTCCAGCCCAAGCTGCTCACCGCCTCCTTGATGATCCTGGTGATGACGGCGTTGGGCAAATTTAGATCCTCCGGCCTTTCCGCCATTGCCGCCGCCCGGGCCGAGCCTCTGCCTCAGACCTCCTCTTTGGGCAGCTACCGCGTCCAGACTTCCCGCGTCGCTACAGTCTGACCCACTTAGGCTTCCGTCCCGCCCTACGCTGCCGATATTGCGTCCCATAGTGCCCCGCGCGCCATATCCTTCCGCCTCCCCAGCCCCGCCTCCGCCTCAAATTGCATCCGAACTTTCCACGCCGCACGGATTTGGGCCCGGCCGAGTTTCCGTCCAGTGCCACCGTACCCTTCATGCCTCTCCCCAGGTCTGTTTCTCTGTTTCACGCCGTCACCACTTCTGGAACTTTCTCACCAATTAATTTGGCTCACTGGGGCTTCCGTCCGTTTCCCATAGTGCTCTGCGCCGCAGCTTGGCGACGACGCGGCCAGGCAGCTATCGTGGGAGACAGAGGCGTGGACTGAACCCGCTGGGCCGGCACAAGAGGCTGGGCCCAATGGGCGGGGCCCACCGCTTGGAGCCTCATTAACACCTCAGCGTCGGAACCCTAGCGGTTTTTCGTCTGTTTTGGTCGGCGGCCCTGGGGTGGCCGGATTCACACTCCCGCCTTTTTTTTCTTCTTTTTTTTCCGTTTTCTGCAATGAAGCGGGGACTCTTTTTCCAACACTGCCGAAGCATATGTCCATTTTTAATCTTTTCGCTCCTCACAACTTTGTAATAAGGGTATTAAGGATAAGTGTTATCTAGGTTTTTTGTTTTTGTTTTATAACGCTATTTTGCTAGCACAATGCTAATTTTGGCGATATACATATGCACCTGATTAGACCTCGGGGCCCAATTCGGGCTGGGCAGGTGACGAAAGGGCGAGAAGCAGCCAGTTGTCAGAATAATGTGAATTCGCATTCAAAAACAAACTCTGTTAAAATTGTAGTTATTTTTTAATTCATTAAATTGTTCGTTGTAGATCTTTTCCAGTCACATTCATTCTGGAAATTTTGCAATGGTGTTGGAAGTTGTATAATTTTTATATTGAGTACTTAGAAATTTTCACTCCCACTGAGGACTGATGCTTTTTTCCTTTGAAACATGCTGTCTCAAGTCGCCCTTTCGTTTTCCTACTTTCAATAGAGAAATGATTACAGAGAAATATTTCCCTATTAGGAGGAAACAACAGAGCAAATGCTATGATAAATGACAACTGAAACTGTTCAGTTAGATACTATAAAGTCTGGTGGAGGAACTCCACTTGTATAGAGCAGACCTGCTCTAAACACGTTAAGAGCAACTCGGCTCCAGCCAATTGCTGTCTAGCTGGAATTGGGCCCAGTGTTGTCAGATATTTTGATCTCTAAAAGCCAGAAATATGAATATCATGAACTATTTAAATTTTGAGATATTGCTTCAAAGTGCCAGCCAAACAAAACATGTCATAGGCCAGGTGCACTCCCAGGCCAATAGTTTGCTATCTTTGATCTAAGTTACAAGCCATTTGGAACAGGGAGTTTGTTCATTACTGTTCTGTATGTCCAAAACGGGTCCTCTCACGTATTTGGTAGTCAGTAAACTTGTTGAATAAAAGAAGAAATGGACACTGTCCTTAAAAGGTTATTAGGGATAAGGGGATAGAGGTGGCCTAAACATTTCTCGAGAGGAAAAGATGATAGTATTTGTTGAGCACCTATCATACATAAAAGTACATTATCTTATTTAATGCTTCTGCAGTCTTACTTAGGGATTTCCTTTCCCCTACTTTATATGAGGAAACAGGCCAAGGTAGGTGAAGTCACTTGGCCAAGGCCATACAGCCAGTAAATGAAAAGTGAATGGCCTACAATGCAGCTGGTAGTCTATTGATTTGCTGTTTGAGCAAACGTATTCATTGCTGGTGGGTATTTTATCTGCTTGCATGGGAATTGAAGCACATTGAAAAATGAAACTTATCTTCCAAAAGTTTAAGCCTTCAAATAATGTAGGTATTTCTGTGACTGCATTGGTTGTAATAAGACCTTTTGGAGATGGTGGCATCCTCTCTCTAATGATTACTGAAGGAGAAAAGGAAAGGATGCTAATATTTATTTTAAACTATATGCCAGGCTTTTAATATCCATTAACTAATTTTTGTAATGACTTTGTGAAATAGAAATATCCTCATTTTAGAGATGAGGAAACAAAGAGGCTTAGATTGGTTAAGTTCCAGGTCACTCAGCTATTAAATGGACTGTTTGGAGACCTGAAGTCAATCTGCTCCCAGGCTCTTGCCATTCTACCTCATGCTGAATTGTTTTCATACTTACTTGTTACCCAATCCTTAATTATCCTGTGACCACCTTTACTTATATAGGTTCAATAGAAATATGTTAAGCTTTGAGTCCAAATTGTGATCTGGATCATATGGCTTATTATAATACTCCCTAATTATGTGATTGTTGATTCTCCAGAGGGCTAGAAAGCTTCAGGGTTGGCCTCTGTCCTAAACCATTTATAGCTATGGACTTACCAGATGACAGCCAGTGGGATGAAACCACCTGTAACTTGGCTATTTGCCAGCATCCACAATGCTGGGCAACTATCCGCCGGATTGAGAGGGGCCATCCTCGAATCCTGGGCTCACCCTGCAAAATTCCCCTGAATGATGAAGGTGAATTGGGCACCCTCTGTTCTCTTCCTCACAAGGTCTTTAGTTCTGTTTGGTTCCCTTTCTCTAGGCAACATATTAACATGTTTTCTTCTGATTTGCTTTCTCAGATAAACTCCCAGAGCTCACCGTTGTAAACATGTCAGATTCCTGCTCCTTTCCTCGTCATTTATCAGAATTTACCTTCACTAAAGCTCATTCTTTATTATCTCATGGTTCAAAGTTTACTTCCAAATTTCAAGGCAGGTAAATTATCATGGAATCTTCCTTTAACAGCCTATTGCCTCAGAAGTCTGGGTTATGATTTCCCTTACTCATGTAGTAGACTTGAGAAAGCTGGATTAAAAAGAAAACACAAATTCAGTTAAAGAAGTGAATAGGCCGTGGAAAACAAAAATAAAACATTCCTGCTCTGGTCTAGGAGTTGGTTAATTTGGTGGTGGTGCTGGGGTGTATTGGGTTGCCAGGGCTGCCATAACCAAGTACCATAGACTGGGTGACTTAAACAACATAATTTATTTTCTCACAGTTCTGGAGGCTAGAAGTCAAGATCAAAGTGTCAGCAGGGTTGTTTTCTTCTGAGGCCTCTCTCCTTGTAGATGGCAATTTTCTCCCTTTGTCTTAACATGGTTTTCCTTCCATGTTTCTCTGTGTCCTAATTTGCTCTTCTTATAAGCATACCAGTCATATTGGGTTAGGGCCCACCAATATGACCTCATTTTACCTTAACTGAACTGGGTTAACCATTTCAAGAGATGAATTTTAGGGTGACACAATTCAGCCTATCTTATCAGCTTCTATAGGTCATCAGAAAACTGTCCACACATACATGCCCCCTTTCTTTCTATTTTCTTTCTTTCTTTCTTACCTGCCCCGTTTTTCTTTCTCTTCTCTTCTCTTTTGATGGAGTCTTGCTCTATTGCCCCATGTAGAGTGCAGTAGTGTCATCATAGTTCACTGCAACCTCATGCTCCTGGGCTCAAGCAGACCTCCTGCCTCACCCTCCAAAGTAGCCGGGACTATAGGCATGAGCCACCATGCTTGGCTAATTTTTTTATTTTTTGTAGAGACTTGCTCTTGCTCAGGCTGGTCTTGAACTCATGATCTCAAGGGATCCTCCCACCTCAGCCTCCCAGAATGCTAGGATTAGAGGTGTGAGACACTGCACCTGGTCTGCTCTCACCATCATTTGGCCTTGTATCTTGTTTCTTCATTTCTTCTGATCCGAAGTGATTTTTGTTGATTGTTTCCCTCCCCTCATTAGAATATCACTTCTACCAGAGCAGGGACTGTGTGTGTTTTGTTCACTGTTCTATCTCCTATCCCTTCAATAGTGCATGGCATATGGTGGAAGCTCAATAAGTATTTGTTGAATAAGTGAATATGTCCTCATTCTCTGTTGAGTTTCCTCATTTACCACTATCCCTGGGTGCTCTCCCTTCCAAACTAGCGCAGCACTTATTGTCTCTAGCATGCTTATTGATATTTTTATGCCTATGTCCTGTTTGCCCAAGTGGATTTTAGGCCCTTTGAAGGCAGGGGCCATGGCATCATTCATTTAGTCATTCAATTCACAAATATTAATATTTTAGTGGGGGCCACTGTGTTGGACACAGTCTTTATTCTCAAGGGGCTTTCAGCCTATTTGGGGAAGCAAATAAGCAAGCAGGAACCATCTGGTGTGATGAGTGTTGTGAGAGGAAATGCCCCCACCCCGGGTGTGTGGAAGCACCAGAAAATGTTCCTTATGCAGCGTACTGGCTTCTGTATAAGTGGCATCTGTGACTAGACCTGAAATCTGAGCAGTCTAGTGAAGTGGGAGTTGCAGGTGGAAGGTGGGCAGGAAGAGTTCTAAACTATAGGAATAGCGTATTCAAAGTCCTGGAGGCAAGAGGAAATTTTTTAGGTATCAGGAAAATAGTTCATTGTACCTGGAACATAGAGCAGGAATGGAAGAATGGTCAGAGATGAGGCTGGGGCGCTGGAGTAGAAATAGAAAGCAGGTGGGGATGGGTACGCTGAAAGCCCTGACTTCAGCATGACACAATTCATCCATGTAATGAAAAACACTTGTACCCCCTAAATTTTTTGAAATAAAAAAAAGAGAGCGAGAAAGCAGGGCTTACTTCATAAATCAGGCTGAGAATTGGGTCTTTATCTTGTACTTCTTTGCATTATTCATCGTTTATACATGTAACATGTTTTTTTAAAAATAGCAAGTGACATGAAAATATAAAGCGATGGTTTTTTTTATTGTGGTAGATATACATAACAAAAATGGACTATTTTAGCCATTTTTAAATGTACTATTCATTGGCATTAAGTACATTCAGTGTGCAACCATCACTACTATGGGTAGCATCCATCACATCTGGAAATGGAAAAAGTCCATTTCTAGAACTTTTTCATCATCTCAGACAGAAACTGTATCCATTAAACAATAACTCCCCATTTCCTCCTCTTCCTCAGCCCCTAATCTCTGTTCTATTTTCTGTCTCTTTGAATTTGCCTATTTTAGGTACCTTATATAAGTGGAATCATACATATTTGTCTTTTTGTGTCTGGCTTAGGATACATATGTAGTATAATGTTCATCTATATTTTAACATGAACATTAGCCCCCCTTATCTGCAGGGGTTACATTCCAAGACCTATGGAGTGGATGCCTGAAACCACAGGTAGGAGTGAACCCTATCTATACACACACTATTTAGGTCATTAAATATGAAATGTCCAATTCTGAATCAAAAGTTTATTATATTGTAAACAAGAAGTAATACAATTAATCAAAGTATGCGCCTAAACTATCAACACAGTTTTGCCATCTTAGAGGTAGCTTGTTTATGCCAGCAGTGAAGAAGCCTGGAGAGCGAGTGGTGATGAAATCACGAAAGGTGTTTTCCACAGCTTGTTGAAAATTGAATATTTTTCCTTGCAAGAAGTGGTCCAAAGCCTGGAAGAAGTGGTAGTTAGTTGGTGCAAGGTCTGGTGATGGTGGAAGACAGAGATTTTCCAAGTCCAGCCTCTGTAGTTTGAGCAGCATTGTTTTTTGCAACATGTGGTCTTGCAAGAGGATTAGCATGTCTCTATTGACCAATGTCAGCTGCTTAATCGCAAGCATCCTGATCATTTCACCCAACTGGTTGCAGTAGGCATCCACTGTAATTGATTGACCAGGTTTCATGAAGGTGTTGTGGATAATACCAGCGCTGGACCACCAAATAGACACTGTTATATTTTTTGATGAATGTTTAGTTTTGGACTGTGTTTTGGCACTTTATCCAACAATTGTGCTGAATGCTTGCAATTGTCAAAAAGAATATTTTTCATCACACGTTAACAATATGGTGGAGAAATGGTTTGCCTTTATGTTGTGACAGCAAAGGCAAGCTTTGAGACGATTTCTGACACTCATTTAATTCATGTGGTACCCATCTGTCTAGCTTCTTTACCTTGCCAATTTGTTTCAAATGATCCAATATTGTTGGAATAGTAACGTCAAACCTTGCTGCTAATTCATGCATAGGTTGAGATGGATTCGCTTCCACTACAGCTTTCATCTCATCATTATCCACCTTGGTCTTAGGTCACCCACATGACTCATTTTCAAGACTAAAATCACCAGAATGGAACTTCTCAAAACATCAACGTACTGTGCGTTCATTAGCCACATCCTTCCAAAACACTTTGATGATATTTTGAGCTGTCTGCACTGCATTGGTTCCATGATGGAACTCATATTCAAAAATAACACAAACTTTTGACTTATCCATGGTTTCACAAAAATTGCTCTAAGAAAATGTGAAAGATGATCACAAGCCAAAATGTGCTTTTGAAAGACTGAGGTTATACCTTCGGAATAGGAAAAAACCCCAAGAAATGTCAAAATGAAGTGTCAGAGATATCAACTGTCAAACTCAGTACTTAAGGAAATTGGACATTTCATACTTAATGACCTAATATGTTTTTCCCTATGCGTATCTATGATAAAGTTTAATTTATAAATTAGGCAGAATAGATTAGAAACATAATAATGATTATAACATACTGTTGTAAAAGTTATGTGAATATGTGGTCTCTCAAAATATCTTAAAATATCTTATAGGTACTCACCTGTTTTCAGGCTGTGGTTGAACATTGGTAACTGAAACCACAGATAAAGAGGGACTACTGTATCAGAATTTCCTTACTTTTTAAACTGAATAATATTCTCTTATGCATATATACTACATTTTGTTTATTTAACATGTTTTAAGCATCTACATTAAAGGTACATAATAAACTTTTATTGATGGTGATGTAATTATCTCTAGCTGGAGAGAGAGGTGTAGGCTATGAATTCAGTTTGATGCAACAGATAGTTGTGAATTATGCACAGTGTGTAATACCTGTTTAGGAGCTGATCCAGGAAAAACAAACAAAACTTAAGGATATGGTGAGACCCTATATTTCTTTGGTAAGTATTAAGCCCAAGGTTTTCTGTAGATAAGTAGAAGGGTTTTCCTTATAGCACTAACGTTATCATCGCAATAAAATAAGTCTTTGGTGTCTCTGTTTTATGTTTGGAACTCTTATTTTTTAGGCCTCAGAAAGGTTTACCTGACAAAAGTTTGATCAGCAGTACTAATAGATCTCCCAAAGTAAGTCACAGATTTAAAAAGGTACTTCTTCAGTATTTTCTCTGTACCAGTGGGAATAAAATATTTTGCCTTTATTGAACATTCCCCAGGATGACTATAATCTGAATAATAATGTCGATTATTTGCTATGGGCCCTTATTATATGCTAGGCTCTGTGCTAATGGCTTTGCATGCTATGTTGTTTTCAGAAATTCCAGACACAAGTGGGATTGACGTGTAGAGGTTTGGTGTAGGTGAGACTTTTCTGTTTCCTGCATAGAGCATGTTCAGCTACTAGGTAAACATTGTCATCTCATAATCAGGAAATTAGAATGCTGGGATTTCAGACCTAAAATGGTACTTAAGGTCATCTAGTCTGATAACTTTCAAACTTCTAAAGCTGTGATCCATGGTAAGAAACAGATTTTATAACAAAAATATCATGGAATAATCCTTACCCTAACTATGGGTCATTTACTCTGATATTTTCTGACCTGTTCTTTTTTTGTTGTTTTTTTTAAGATAGGGTCTCACTCAGGCTAGAGTACACTGGCATCATCATAGCTCACTGCAACCTCAAACTCCTGGGCTCAAGCAATCTTCCTGCCTCAGCCTCCCAAGTAGCTGGGACTGCAGGCACATACCACCATGACTGTATAATTTTTCTATTTTTTATAGAGACAGGGTCTTGCTCTTGCTCCGGCTGGTCTTGAACTCCTGGCCTCAAGCAATCCTCCTGCCTCAGCCTCCTGAAGTTCTAGGATTACAGGCATGAGCCACTGTGTCCCGCCCTATTCTGTTTTATTCTGTTTCATTTTTAAATAATGTGGGCTGTGATTCACAAAATTTGATTTTATGACCTATGAGTAAGTTGCAGATGCAGTTTGAAGAACATTACTGTGGTCTATCTCATATGTCTTGCACTTGAGGAAACTGAGGCCCAGACAGGAAGTGATTTGCTAAAGCACATAGTTAGTTAGGACTACAGGTAAATTAGAACTTTAGGAAGAAAAACCCTCCTACTTACCTACAGTAAAGACAGATTTACTATTCTTTGCAGTCCTACTGGATGCCTTTTTTTTTTTTTCATGAGATACTTCACTTTCAGTATCATGTGGTGGAAAGTGTAAGGAACGAAGAGACAGATAGGTTCAAATGGGATAAATGAACAAATCACTTTACCTCTTTAGAACAAGAGGATTAGATTATTTTTAAATTATTTCAATAGATAATACATGAACATGATTCTAAATTCAAAAGGCATAAAAGCGTTTACAATGAAAAGAAGTCTCTCCTGTTCCCCACCAGTCAGTTCCTTTTCACAGGGCAACTTCATTTTTAAGTTTTGGGTTTTTTTTGTATCCTACCAGGAATATGGACTAGGTGATTTACAGGGTTTCCTTGAGCATTAGTGTTCTAGGATCCTAAATTGCTAAATGTGAGAAGAGTTAGTACTTTAACTTTTATATAGATGCCTATAATTGTAGATAGGCTATAAAAGTAGAGAACTTGCTTCTGTCTCTACCAATTCTCTCCCTGCTCCCAAATTGCTGATTATCTGAAGGGATCTAAGTCTTTGGAGTGTTGTGGGCAGGGTGAGTAGTGTTCTCCTTGGTTAGCCCCAACACACCCTTATTTGGGATGGGCTTGGGCTAAATGCCACCCTAGTGTCACAGGAAAGCAGGGAAGATTATTTGCTTACAAATGTTCCCCTTTTCAGAATACCTGTACTGATATCTGATGATATAGTCCAGTTTTTTTTTGGAAAACATTATGAAGCTGTTTTGGGGATAGGAAATGTCTTTTTATCACCTTCGGAGCCACCAAACTCTTTGGTTAGCATGATAACTCAGTCCTTAGTCTGGTACAGGACCCTGGCACCTCAAGCCATATGTTGGCTTTATATCTTCCTCTTAGCTTTCAGTGTTGAATTTGAATGAGACACAGCTTCCCTGCTCTAAAGATGTTAGAAATATGGTTGTCATCTGGATCCCAGAAGAATCAGAGAAGTATGTGAGGTAAGTATCATGTCTAGAACTTGGGAGCCATTGACTTTTATATTCTACAAACCCCAACTGTCCTCTGCGGGCCTCCTTTTTGTCATCTCCCTTTTAGCCACCTCATTGCAAGTAGCGGGAGGCCAAGCAGAGAAGTAGGTCATGGTCTCTTGCATCTACTTCTTAACTATGCTGGAATTTTATTTTAATGTACTTTGAGATTCATGCTGTGAACTTCTCTACATTGAATTCTACATGACAGTAAATAGCATAAAAGATAGGGCCCAACTTATTTGTAAGGTTTGATTAAGAAATGAATGTTTTCTATTAGTTTTTCTTATTAGCAGTTAGTAACTAGTGAAAAAGTTTTCAGGTGAAGCACATGAGTCTTTGTTCTCAACCCAAATCTGAGTACAGTGGTACTAAACGGATAGCATATAGGACTTGTGTACAAAGCAGAGCGTGACAAATCATTTGGTGAAGGCCCAAAGGCTTGCTAATGTTGACAACCATGGGGAAAGTGTTTGGTTTTTCTTTCCGGATCATTGAGGCTTTCAGATTCTTGTTAAGTGACTGTTTACAGATGTCGAGACTTAAGAATTTCTTTTTATTTCATTTTGGTTTTCTTTGTAAAAAGTGATCCTGTGAATGCTTCTTATATATGCATTTTTTGTGTATATGTATGGTATAAACAAACAAAAAACCCTAAGGGGTTGTTTCCTGTCATGTAAAAGAAGCCCAGAAGAAGGCAAGCCAGGGCTAGTATGTCAGTTCCATGAGATAATCAGTAACCAGGGCTCCTTTTGGCTTTCTGAGCCATCATCCTTAGTCCATGGCTGCCATCTTCTAAGGTGTTTCATGGGTGCTTTTAAGGTCTAAGTTGGCTGCTAGAGCTCCAGCTGTCATAGCCATGTCCCAGGCAAAGAGGAGGAAGGGGACAGAACAGAAAATACTTCCTGAGCCCTTCCTTTGTGCTAAGCAATGAGGATCCATAGAGAAGCAAATAGATTTGGTCCCTGTCCTCCTGGAACATTATGCAGGGGAGTCAGATGTCACAAACATAATTGCACCTGAGTATATAATGTCTAATTTGGATTCATGCTATGAAAGTAAATAACTGCATTGTTTGAGTGAATGATGAGGAACCTAATTTATTTTTATTTATTGAAAAACATTTTTTTGAGACCGGACGTGGTGGCTCACGCCTGTAATCCTAGCACTCTGGTAGGCCGAGGTGGGTCGATCGTTTGAGCTCAGGAGTTCGAGATCAGCCTGAGCAAGAGCGAGACCCCGTCTCTACTAAAAATAGAAATAAATCAGCTGGACAACTAAAAATATATAGAAAAAATTAGCCAGGCATGGTGGCGCATGCCTGTAGTCCCAGATACTCGGGAGGCTGAGGCAGATGGATTGCTCGAGCCCAGGAGTTTGAGGTTGCTGTGAGCTAGGCTGTCGCCATGGCACTCTAGCCCAGGCAACAGAGTGAGACTCTGTCTCAAAAAAAAAATTGAGACAGAGTCTTGCTCTGTTGCCCAGGCTGGAGTGCAGTGGTGTGATTATAGCTCACTGCAACCTCAAACTCCTGGGCTCAAGCAATTCTCCCACCTGAGCCTCCCAAGTAGCTGGCACTACAGTATGTACCATGATGCATGGCTAATTTTTAAATTTTTTGTAGAGATGAGTTCTACACTATGTTGCTCAGGCTGGTCTCAAACTCCTGACCTCAAGTGATCCTCCTGCCTCAGCCTCCCAAAGTGCTGGGATTACAGGTGTGAGCCACTGAACCCTGCCTGAGAACCTAATTTAGATGTGAGGATGGGGGATCTTTTTAGTGATAAGACCTGAGTGGTAGGTACTGCTGATCTCCCAACCAGCTGCCTTTGAGTGCTGATTAGAGAGGAATCTTCATGGTCATCATTCACAAATATCATCAGTGCTTCTATTTAAGATGTCTGGGAATAAGTTGTGTTTATTCTCATGTCAAGTCTAGCTGAGAAGCATCATTTCCCCAGCCAGCATGGGAAGAAGAAAATAAAGAAATTGGCAATGGTGAGTTTGATGTTTTGTCCAAACCTTTATGATATTACTATGTGGAATTTACATTTGTTTTCCTTTCAGGTCTCCCCCACTCCCATTCTTTCCCTAAATGGACAAAATCCACAAAAGAAAACCCTTCTTTAGGAATAATTACCAAACCGTTTTCTGTTCAGATACTTCTTTTCCCTATCTCCTCCCTGTAGGGAGATGAAGAGCACCTTGAGATAATAGCGAGAACTGTTGGGTATTTAGGGGCATTTTTTGGTCAATTAAAAACTAATCCCCAGTGTAAATGGGATAGAATTTCAATGGACCAGGAGTTACAAGACCTGGTCTTCGAATTCTGATTCTACCATTTATGGGTAAATGTGACCATGGATAAGTCACAGAGCTGTAAGATTGCCATGTCCATGAGAGTAGTGTGTTGGTCCATTTTGGTCATTGTTGAATCCCCATCCCTAGCCCAATGTCTGCTACATAGTTAGACAATAAATATTTGTTTAGTTTGTTGAGTGAATAAATGAATGACCTTTCTGGAAAAACACAACAAAACAACTAATCCCTGTGTGATCTGAATATAACAATAGGGTTGGGAACCTGAGAGGGAAAAATGTGGTTGCCCTCATAGTTCAGAGGAGGCGAGAATGACTGGAGTAGTCTGGAAACAAGTTTCCCATGCTAGGGTTGTGTTGGGAGGCTAGAAAGTTGATGGGAAGAAATGGGCTCAGAGAGTTCTTCCCGTTGTTTCTCTTCCAGAAAAACGGTTCATCTCTGAGTCTCTCTGGAAAGCAGTACCCAGAAACACAGTCGAGAATCCCTGTGCCTCCCCCGACACCAGTACCATTGTCTGAGCAATTAAGTCCAGACTTCATACCTTTCCGGGCCCCACTGGACACATTACCTCAGGACCTACTGGTGGAGTAAGTACCTACACGTAGGTCGGTGGGAGAGCCAGAGCACCTGTTTCTCATTGAGGCTGAGAAGGGTTTAAGCATGTGCTCTTTCTCAGTAGGGCTGGAAGAAAACTGTCACTGTTTATTGAATTCTTAGACTTACCAGCAGGCAGTGATGACAGTAATAACCACCACCATTTATCAAGCACTTACCATCTGCCAGGCCCTGTGCTAAGCACATTACATGTACTGTCATTTAAACCTCCACTAGGAGGTAGGCACTATTACTCTCTTATTTTTATAGATGAGTTATGAATAAGTGGGAGGCAGAATGGTATATGTGGTTTGGAGTGAGACGACCTTTGCATTTTATATTGAAACTTAACTGGTATTGTGAATTTTGGTAATTTATTTAGCCTCCTTAGGCTTCATTTTCTTCATTTGCAAAATGGGAATAATAATACCTGTCCTCAGGGTGTTGTAAGGATTCGGTGGTATAAAGCACATGAGCCTAACATAGAGTAAATACTTAATCTAATAAATATAGCTATGATTATCACAGTTGCATCTGAAAGGTGTTACCAAATGAGCACCTGTTGGTACAGGCCTTTTCAGACCCAAGGTGGAAGGTTCTTCTAATTTGGAGCCCTTTCCATCTCTTTCTCCTTAGCCACACTGTCTGAAAAGAGCTATTGCTGACTGTCTGGCTGTCTCTGTCCCCTTCAGACTTCTGTCAGATGGAGAGAAAACCATGCCCTGTCCAGAGATGAAGATACAGTTGACTATGTTGAAAAAGAATCTTCCCCTGGAAAAGAACCGGCCTGACAGTGCAATTTCTTCTAAGATGTTTCTATCTATACACCGCCTCACTCTGGAGGTAAGAGCTAGGGAGCCTCAGAGGAAGAGGTCTACATGAAAATTCAAACTCATCTCTCTTCAAGGCCAGCAGAGTTGACTTTCTATTCCTTCTTTCTCTTCTGCCCTTCCACTCTGGACCCAAGCCCCGTAGAGCGCTGGGCTTACAGGTAGGTGAAAGCCAACCTGTGGGGAAGAGTTTAGGAGAGCAATGTTCTCCGTTTCTTCAGCACTTTGTTCCACACACCTTTTTCCTTCCTCCACAGTCCTGGTACAATGCTACAAACACCGGGTTCTCAAAATGTGCTTGCCGGCTGGATGAATAAATGCATTTGTGGGGAAAGGGAAAGACCTACAGTAGAACTTTTCTTCTTTTTCCTCCAGGAACCAGCATTGCGATATCCTGAACATTTGAAGAAATTGCATTATAACCTGAAGACAGAAGGTAGATTTGCCAGTGCTGCTGGATCTCTAAGTGCTATTCCTGCCCAGCCCACAGTTCTCATACGTTAACTTGGTCTGATTCAGTTATATTTATGGCCATGGTCATATGGGTCACATGTGGAACTCAAGAAACTCTAGTTTCAGGAACCACCCCCCACCCTGTCACTTGGTCCTAATCAGGGAGGGAGTCACCATTGTGGAACAGGGCCCAGCAGGCAGCCCTATGGGAGGGTGGGGACTGTCAGTGAGAAGAAGGTAGAGCTGGCACTCTGGTCACCAGGTCACAGTAAGCAGCAGCAGCAGCAGCAGCAGCAGCAGCGGCGGCAGCAGCGACAGCAACAGAGGAAGGTGAAAACACCTACTAAGAAACAGGTAGGGTGGCACTGAGGGACCTGCTGGGACTGGCAGAAGTGGGTGCAGCCTGGAATGAGCAGGGACATGTGAGAGGTGGGAGGGAGTCTCCCTGTTCTCTGTCTGGTTATCAACATAAAGTTCCTGTCTAGTTGTAGATGTTAAATTCCTTCTTTTAGACTCTAAAAAAAATTTTCTTCACTTCCAAAAGTCCTAATTCATTTCCTCCTCATGTGGGTTTTAGGAGGCTAAAAAGAAAGCCAAAAGTGGTCCAGGGAGCCAGAGAACTTCCCGTAAACAGTCAGTTGCCATCGCTTATGACCCTCTCTCTGGTAAGGAGAGTATGTGCCTGGTTGGGGTTGGAATTCAGGGGGTGGTAGAGTCCCAGGACATAGTGTAGGGCAGGAAAAGTCCCTGGCTTTTGAAACCTGCTTTTGTCAGACACTCAGAATTCTTCTTGGAATGCTTCGGTCTGGCTGGTCTACCATGCATCATTCTTCCATCAAATATTTACTAAGCAAGCCAGCTGGGCCAGATGTCTGCTCGCACGGGGATTTGAGAGATGAGCATGAGTCATTGTCATTTTTCCCTCAGGGTCTCCTTTAGAAAACACAGAGTAGTTGGAGGATCAGGAACAGGAGCAAGCCCAGGTTACTGCACAGAAGACCCCTGAGGGCCCATTGTCCAGTGAGGCAGGGAAGAGCTGGGGCCCCTCACTAGAACCCAAAAGAGTTCTAAGTAAGCAGAGTTCCAAGGATCCCAGCTTCCCTGGACAAGCTAGAGTGTCTCTGGAGCCTCAGGTTGAAATCAACATGTTGTCTAGCCTCATTCAGGAGGCAGGTAGCCAACTCTTACCAGGCAATTCTTTTCCTCTAGCGCTCGTGCTGGAGATGAGAATGGATATCTCCCCTTTTTAGAGTCCTTATCATGTTCTGAGCTGAGGGATATACTTACCCCTGTCCCTCTGACATTTCTCAGCTTGAGTATAAAATGGGAAGGAGGGAAAAAGAATCCCTCATACCTTGGAAGATCATTGTGCCTTACTCAGACTGGACATTGCTGACTTTAATGTGGAAGCAACTGTTTAATCATCAGAATTAACTCTCCTCCCTAGGAGGGCTCAGGCGAGATGTTTCCTGAAAAGGATGTTCCCTTTTTGCTTTCCTTCCC
This sequence comes from Indri indri, assembly GCA_004363605.1. NCBI lineage: Eukaryota > Metazoa > Chordata > Mammalia > Primates > Indriidae > Indri > Indri indri. The sequence continues at coordinate 73,974 of RJWJ010001644.1, read as the reverse complement.
ATCCCACTTAGCTCTCTGATACCAACTATGTCCTCTAACCTGATAATCTAAGAAGGTTCTTGCCCTTTACATGGGAGGTAGACAGAATCAGGGCTGTGGCCCAGGGCAGGAGGTGACATGTCCAAGGTTAGCATCCTGTCCAGGCTGATCACTACCACTCCCCTAAATTCCATTCTGGTGCCTTTTGTTCCTCTTCCTGATGCCTCCAATAGGAAAAGTTTTGCTTGCATGATTGGGTGCCCCTGTGATTCATGTTCTTAGAGTAATGGCCTATCCTCACTGAGCCGAGACAGGCTTATGGAAGGGATGATATTTGCATTGGATCTTGAATGTGTGTGGGAGTTTTCCTGACAGGAAAAGAATTCCTGGAAGTGGGAATAGCCTGTCCAAAGGCATCTTGGAGGAGCATGAACTGCTCAGTGTTTCCTGAGCAGTTCGGTGTGGCTATGGTGTTGGGTATTTAAGGGAGAGTGGTCGATCAAGCTAAAGAGGTAGGTAGGGGTTTATATAGACAGCAAAGACATTTGACCTTTATCCTCCAGGTCAGTGATGCTCCACTTTGACTGTGCACTGAAACCAACTGAGAAATTTTTAAAACTTTAATACCAGGCTGCTCCCCAGGTGTATTAAGTCACAATTTCTGATGTTGAGAACCTCAGTGTTTTTAAATGTTCCCCAATGAGAACCAGTGCTGGTAGGGAACCAATAGAAATGCTGTCCTTTAGCATAGTATCTCTGGTGACAGCTTGGAAGATGTTTGTTTAGAGAAAGGGAGATTGAGAAAGAAAAGAATGCATGTATTTAGAGACTAGTTGGGGAAGCAGCTGATGCAAAAGAAACGTAAAACTAGAGCTTTTTAAAAACTTCCTTGTTTTTCAGAAGCCAATGTGGGTACATTAGGGATGGTGCAAAAAGATGAGTCACATTCTTGTAAGAGGAGTATTCATAAACTGCAAAGGTAGAGTTAGGGTTTCTTTTGCTGCTATAATGTGCAGGTACCCACACCTTAGGTTTCTTGGAGGAGTCCTGGGTCTTTAAACACACACTTTACCTTAATCTCTAATTCTGTAATAGATATGGTCACAGTTCCAGGTGAACAGAATCTCAAATAGAGCTAAGAAGGTCAAACTCCGTTTTACCTGCCACCAAGGTCTTGTCTTGTTCTGGATGGGGAGTCACTTGTAGACTAGGGATCAACTAGAAGCACAAAAATGGGATATGAAGTGCCAACAGGAGGAGGATTGAACTGGCTTTGTGGTCACTAGGTCACAGAACTCTGCCAGGTCAGAAAAGTGACATGAAGCAGGAGTAGCAGATGGAGCTAGAAGGTGCCACCTTGAAACAGGTGAGAGTATACCAGGGCCTTGCTAGGACCCAGTTTCAGTTATCTATTACTGTATAACAAACCACCACAAAACTTAAGCCATAATGATTTGTTATTTCTAATGATTCTGTGGGTCAACTAGACAGTTATTCTAGTCTTGCTTGCGGTCACTTAATGCAACTGGGCTGGGGCTGTTGGCCAAGTTGCCTGAGTTCTCTTGATGTGGCATGTTTGGGCTTCTTGATGGTATAGTAGTCTCATAAAAGGACTTTCTTAAGGGATGGGCCTAAAATTAAAACAGGGTCACTTATGCCACATTTTAGTGGCCCAAAAAAGTCACAGGTCCAGCCCAGATTCAAGAGGGGAGGAAAAAGACTCCATCTCTTGATGTGAGGAATAGCATGTGCCTACAGGAATGGGAGGAAGTGTTAGCAGCCATCTTTGGAGGTGGTTTGCCCTACCTAAGTAGATCGCTGGGAATGGCGAGAAGTAGGTTCTGGCTCCATCTGGGCAGCTTGGAAGGCAAAGAACATGTGATACAAGCTTCTCTTTAGTCCCAGGAGGTGAGTCTTTGGCCTGTCTTAGATATTAATTTCTAGGAGAAAAGCATCTTTTAGAAATTCCTTTTAGTTTCCTAATGTCTTGATTCAAGCTTCCTTACGCTTACCCCAATGAATTTCAGGATTCCACAGAGAGACCAAAGATGGACTACCCTGAGAAGTACATGAATTTCTGCCTCAGTATGGAAAGTAAGTTATTAGGGTGGAGGAACTTTAGTAAGTGACTGAGGATAGGGAGAGCTGAACCTGTGTTGACCAGGATAGTTAGTTTACCTCCCTGAAGGCACAGTCTTCCTTCAGGGAGGTCCTAAAAAACACCCCAGTCTTTTCTGTCCTCCATTTGTCACATGTGCAATTAATGGCTGGGTCTTCTTTTAGGTCCTGGATTTTCTGAAACAGAACCCACTGAAAAGGGCATTAGTGCTCCAGAGGAGCCTGTGCGGGAAGCCCAGGTTTCCGTGTCTGGAGAAAGCTGGAACCCTGAGCTCAAACTCCTGAGGATTCTTCAGGCCTCTGACGATGAAGATGAGGATGAGGACAAGGATGAGGATGAGGAGAATCAACCCTTTGGAGCAGAGTGTGGAGTCTCTGGAGGCATAGACTGAAAGCATCACCCAGAGAAGGACTTGGCAGACTTATTCCAGAGCAGGGTGCTTGGCATCCTGAGGACAATGACCTTTGACATAAGGGTGGAAAGGAAAGGGGGTTTCTGCTCTCTGGAGACTTTACTAGGGCCTGAGCTTAGGGATTCTGTTTTCTTTATTCACCTCTACTTGCCTCTACTTGAGGGAGAAAAAGCCCCACTCCTTTTAAACTTAGATTATTTCTCTTCCATTAGGGTCAGAATAATTTTAGTGATTAAACACAACTGCTTCTCAGTCAAAAGACTCATTTGCTAATTCTGGAAGGAGGGAAGAGATGTTTCTTGGTATCCATTTTCTGTGTCACTTTTATCTCATCTCTGAAGCTCTGAAGGGTTTCCAGTTGTAGGAAGCTGGATTTGGCCTGTGGGAACTCCCATGGTACTCCCCTAGATTTTTCTCTTTCTCTAGAAATGGTTTCTTTTAGAGATAGAACCCACAACATTATCGAATAATATTCATAGTGTCCCCATGTATGTGGTACTGGACTTGTATTAATCTGGAAGAATATAAAACTCCAATTTCTGGAGAACTGAGTCTGTGGGAAAGTTTCAGTGATGCTCGTAGAGACTCAGTTTCAAAGTCTCAGGGGACGTCTAACTCAGTTTTTAGGGTTTTTTTTATGTTTTAGTTTTTAAAAACTTTTAATATAGTAAAATTTCAAAATTGCATGAAAGGAAAGAGAATAATATAATGAAACTTTCACTTACCCAGTACCTTAGATCTGGGCCAGAAAAGCCCTTGTATTGCCCCCATGCTTTAGAAAGTCCTGCGCTGGCCTCCTGGCCAGGCTGTTCCTCAAGCGGGGAGAAGTCTGCAGAGCCAAGGAATTGTATGCCTAGTTGGAGTCTATGTCTCTCCTTCTAGACTTTGTTCCTGGTACCTGGAACCGGGGAATTCCCTGCCCAGTGACCTCATGCCTGCTTCCATGGCCTGTGCAGGCCTCTTTCCTGAGTTCATCCTCCCAAGGGTGAACTGTCTTACCAGTGTGTGCACTGCTGGGTTTGAGGTGGCTAAGAAGAGGCTATTTAGAGAGGGATGTGCCCAGAGCTTGGACATGCGTACTGGAATATCTCCATGTGTGGCCTTTCCCAATAAGGGTGGGAGCTGGGGATAAGAAGAGAAGGATGGGCCATGGCCTGGGGCTTGTTCTTCTCATGCTGCACGTCAGGTGTGGAACCTCCAGGAATCTGTGAATTTTGAATGAACCTGGCCTTCTGGGTCATGATCAGTACACTGATCAAAGTGGGAGGATAGAACATGTTTTATTTAACAATTTATTGTCTTGATTTATAGTTTTTAAATGTTCAGCCATGATTAGTAGACCTGCTTTTGTATTCTTATCCTGAGTTCTGTGAAAGTTAGGGTTGGGAATGCACATACCCATCATTTGGGACAGATTTTAAGGAGGGAGACTTTAACCCCACAACTTAGAGATCATTAGTTTGCAGCTTCATCTTAAAGGTGAGCGTAGTGAGGCTCAGAGAGCTGATGCAGTCATCAGCTGGGAAGCTGGGTCTCCTAGCACTAGGTCAGAGCTTTTTTTATTACTTCACTCTGCTTCTCTCTGACTTCATTCTGCAGAAACCGTGTTAAGTTATTCATCAGAATGTTTAACCAGACATTCACTTCCTTTCCTTTCTGGTGTGCTACCTGTCTTCCTCTATAATTGATTAGTGTGGGCCCCAGGAATCTGGCTCCTTTTTTTTTTTTTAATCTGGAAAACTGGAAACATACAAAAGTTAATGAGTTCCCATGTGTTCATTATCTAACAATTATCAATTTATGGTCAATCTTATTTCATCTGTACCCCCACCCCAAACAAGATTATTTAAAGCAAAGTTCATTTATCCATAAATATTAAAGTATGCATCTCTAAAAGAAAAGTATTAAAAAAAACCACAAAATAATTTCACACCAAAAAATTAATAATAGTCATTTACTATCATCAAATATTCAGGCATATTCAAATTTTCCTATCTTATTAATTAATTTTTTATACTGTTGATAGCATTTGAATTAGAATCCAAATAAAGTCCATAAATTGCATTTGGTCAATATGCTCTAAAGTCCGTTTTAATCTATAGGTCCCCGTTTCTCTTTTTTTCCTCTTTTCAACAATTTGTTTGTTAAAGAAACTGAGTTGTTTGATCTGTAGTTTCCCATGTTCTGGATTTTGCCGATTGCGTCCCCAAGGTGTTATTTAACATATTTCTGCATTCTCTTTATTTCCTGCAAACTGTTACTTAGATCTGGAGGCTTGAGCTGGTTTAGGTTTTTTGGGCAAGAAAATGTCATAGATGTCATTATGTACTTCCATTAGGAGGCCCATAATGTCTGAGTGTTTATTCTCTGAGCTTAGGGGCCAACGATGATCCTTGCTTGATTTTTGTATATTGATTTTGTATCCTGCAACTGTACTAAACTTGTTTTTTAGTTCTAGTAGTTTTTAAGTGGATTTCTTAGGATGTTCTATATACATGATTATGTCATCTACAAATAGAGATATTTTTATTTCTTCTCTTTTAACCTTAATGCTTTTAATTTCTTTTTCTTGCCCGTCTAGTACAGCGTTGAATAGAAGCGATGAGAGTGGACATCCTTGTCTTATTCCTCATCTTAGGGGGAAAGCATTCAGTCTTTCACCATTAAGTATGATGTTAGCTGTGGGTTTCTTATAGAAGCCCTTTATTAGATTGAGTTCCCTTTTATCACTGGTTTGTTGAAGGCTCTTTGGTTTTTTGTTTGGTTTTTTAATGGCGAAAGGGCATTTGGATTTAGTAAATGCTTTTTCTGCATCTATTGTGATGATTATGTATTTTTATTTTTTTTTCTGTTGCTGCATTATATTACATCGATTGATTTTTGGATGTTAAAGCAACCTGTCTTCCTGGGATAAATCCTACTTGATCATGGTGTACAATTATTTTTATATAATGTTAGATTTGGTTTGCTAGGATTTTTTGCATCTATACTATAAGAGAGAGTGTCGTATAGTTTTCCTGTGATGCCTTTGTTTGGTTTTGGTATCATAGCCTCATGGAATGAGTTGGGAAGTGTTCCCTTCTCTCCTATTTTTTGGAAGAGTTTGTGAAGAGTGGGTATTAATTCTTTAAATGTTTGGTAGAATTTACCAGTAAAGCAATCTGGGGCTGGGCTTTTCTTTGTGGGTAGTGTCTTGATTACTAATTCAATTTTTTTATTGTTATAAGTCTATTCAGATTGCCTATTTCTTCTTGAGTCAGTTTCTGTAGTTTGTGTGTTTCTAGGAATTTGTCCATTTCATCTCTTAGCCTATTTGAAATATTTCTTATAATCCTTTTTATTTCTGTAAGATTAGTAATGTCTCCTCTTTTGTATATGATTTTGGTAATATAAGTAGTCTTTCTTGGTCAACAAGGTAAAAGTTTGTCAATTTTGCTCATCTTTTCAAAGAAACAGTTTTTGTTTTCATTGATTTTCTCTGTTTTTAAAAATTCTCGATTTCATTAATTTTCAGTCTAATCTTTATTTTCTTCCTTTTGCTTGCTTTGGTTGTAGTTTGCCTTCTTTTTCTAATGTCTTAGAGTGGAAGATAGGTTGCTGATTTGATGTCTTTCTTTTTTAATATGGGCATTTTACAGCTATAAATTTTCCTCTATCACTGTTTTATCTGTATCCTGTAAGTTTTGGTATGTTATGTCCTCATTTTCATTCATCTCAAGTATTTTCTCATTTCTGTTTTGATGATTTCTTTCACCCATTGGTTATTTAGGCATATGTTCTTTAATTTCCACATATTTGTGAGTTTCCCAAATTTCTCTCTTTTACAACCTACATCTGTATCTGGGGAAATCTACAAACCAAGGCTTTGGTGGTGGGCATGGGGATAATGTACCTCTCTCTGAGTGACACCCCCATGTTAGGAGCTGACTGCACTGTAGATGGAGGAGCAGTACTTCTGGGTTCAAGCAATCCTCCTGCTTTAGTCTTCCAAGTAGCTGGGAGTAGCTGGGACTACAGATGCGTGCCACCACACCTGGCTAATTTTTTTAGTTTTTTTTTTTTGGTAGAGATGGAGTCTCACTATTGCCAAAGCTGGTCTTGAACTCCTGGCCTCAAGTGATCCTCTTGCCTTGGCCTCCAAACATGCTAGGATTACAGGCATGACTACAGGTCTTCCTGGCTTGCCTCTCTCAGTGGGGAACCCCAGCCCATGGGCCAGGGCAAAGTCAATCAGGGCCCCAGTATTTTCAGTGGTACCACACTCAAGGTAGAGCCTCCTTCCACATGTAGGGGCTGAGTGGAAGAAGGGAACCCCCGCTTACATTGGTGGTATTCACCTGGAACTTAGCCTCAGCAACAGGTAGCTGGGGGAAGGATGAGAAATGCTGACATCCTTTCCTTCCTGGGAAAATAGCCCTCTGACTTAGAGCTGGGGGAAGAGGCAGCCCTGTGTTCTTGGCTGCAGTAGTCTGGAGTTTCAGTCTCACTGAACTGGGGATACAGGGGCAGAAAAGGCATGGGTCTTGGTTCACACACCACAGACTCTCGTAGCTCTTACTGAGTTTTTCCAGATTTTTTTTTGAACAAATGTTTCTTCGTTTGCTGTATGCCCTTAGGGCCAATTCCAGAGACTTTAAATGCTTTTTTGTTTTTTTTCACCAGGGCATTCAGTCCATGGAGCTCCTCACCCTGTCATGCCAAAAGTGGAACTACAGGCTGGGCCTGAGATCTTCTTTTTTTTTTTTTTTTCGAGACAGTGTCTTGCTGTGTTGCCTGGACTAGAGTACAGTGGTATATTCATAGCTCACTGCCACCTCAAACTCCTGGGCTCAAATAATCCTCCTGCTTTAGGCACCCAAGTAGCTGGGAGTAGCCGGGACTACAGATGTGTGCCACACCTGGCTAATTTTTTTAGTTTAGTTCAGTTTTTTGTTGTTGTTTTTTTTTTTTTGTAGAGATGGAGTCTCACTATTGCCAAAGCTGGTCTCAAACTCCTGGCCTCAGGCTATCCTCCTGCCTTGGCCTCCCAATGTGCTAGGATTATAGGCGTGAGCCACCATGCCCAGCTTCTTTTTCTAAAGAGAAACTTTTCACTCATCAATTATTTGGTTACCTGAAGTACAGTTCATATAAAAAAGGCAGATTAAATGTTCAACTCCTTCTAAACATTGTCTCAAAACAGACCAAATTAGAAAGCTAAATCTGCTGCCTACCTATGCCTCCCCTTTTCTAAGCTAAATCAAAATTATATGACATCATTTGTGTTACTAGACTGAACTATACTTAGCTGAATCTTCATGGTGAGAGGAATCAAAGAGGTGTTATGTGGGCCGTTTTCCTGAAAATAATTATTTCTTGAATCTGCATTACATTGCCTACTTCTGTAGGCTGACTTTAAAAAGTTTACAGCTTTTTTCACTTCTCCTTAGTCTACTCTCAGACCTGTCCACTGGAGCATACCCAACTTCTAATGGTCACTGTGTTGGGGGGAGAGTGAGGTTGAGGATGAGGCAGGCTTTATGTTTCATTTGCTTATTTTATCTGAAGACTCAGGCAGAGAAGAGAAAGTCTATTTTATAACTAATTCAACTACTTTATTTACTTGGTGAGGCAACTCTCAGAAAGTGGAATATACTTTTAAGTTCTGTTGATGAGTACAAAGTTACCTTTTGAATCACGACATATTTTGAGTGAGACGATACTTGCTGTCTAAACACTGGCCTTCGCTTCTATTTTCAAAGGGAGAAAAAACATTTGTAGGCTGAAACTTGTTTCACCTTTGTCATACCAATTCCTCAAAGTTGTATGATCACAAACAGAACTTTGGGAAATATACCATGTTAGCTTTCAAGGTGCTTTATACTCATTATTTTGGTTGGTTCTCTGGCCAGCTCTATGGACAGATGTGGATTGTCTCCATTTTATAGATTAGGCTCAGAATGCAGGGCTGATGATAGCCCATTTGGGGCCTTTGAGTGAATTATAAAAAAGGCACTCCTTAAGACACTTTACTACTGTCTGTTGAAAGTTAACGCAATGAATATACAAATCTATGATGATTACAATATGAGCAGCACCCCTAGATTTGGTCCACAACCTTCCCTATGTACCTGGTAGCCTTGCTAGAGAGGTTAAATAATTTGCCAAAAGTCAAAGGCCAGCATGTGAGGGGGGCCTGGGCTTAGAACCTGGGTCTACTCTCTCTCCTCATCCACTGTACCCTGATGCCCCTCCAACTCTCCCTCTCTTTACTGCACAACTGAGACAGGACACCCTTAATCAGAAATGAAGGATGAGATCATGTAGAAAAGAATTCACCGAGGGGGAGGAGCCTTCGTGAATCTTTTGCTTCAGCTTCCCATGTTCTGAGAGGGGAGGAGCCAGGTAACTGCTGCTAACTGCCATTTCTCCATCATCTAGACCCAAGGAATTAGATAAGTAAGGCTTAATTATTAATAATAGTCAGAATTTCTTGGAGATCTGCTTTATATACTTAAGCCAACAAGAGGACTTAGGTTTAGCCTGTTGGAATATTGTCCTAGGAGGCTTATATTTCCAAGAAGTTAGTCCTTAGTTTCTTCTGTTCTTTGCTACTTTGTGATCCCTGCTAGAGACAGGCCACTTGATTTGAGTCACCATGATTTTCTAAGCACATTTTCCAGTGACACCTGGCCCAGTTTGACATGTATACAGAAGCAAGAGTCAATGAAAACAATTTCAGACATTCTAGGCCCACACTTGCCTCCTCTCAGAGCCAGCTGTTCTTTGTTTTGGTATTAGTCCTGACCTCTGGAGTGACGTACTCTGTTCTTCATTTCCTTCTTTCTTTTTTTTTTTTTTTGAGACAGAGTCTTGCTGTGTCCTCTCAGTCAGAGTACAGTGGTGTCATCACCGATCACTGCAACCTCAAACTCCCTGCCTCAGCCTCCTGAGTAGCTGGGACTATAGGTGTGTGTCACCGCACTCAACTAATTTTTTTTTATTTTCAGTAGAGACAGGGTCTCACTCTTGCTCAGGTGGGGTCTTGAACTCCTAACTTCAAACAATCCTTCCATTTCGGCCTCCCAAAATGCCGGGGTTACAGACGTGAGCCACCACACCTGGCCTGTTCTTCATTGTTTTTGAATTAAAGAAAACTCCCAGGGTTTGGTGGGAGGGAGTCAGGGTTTCCTCCATGATACAATAACCTTAAAAAAAAATCAGTTTCTTCAAATGCACCTGAAGGAATTGCTTGCTAAATTAAGGACAGAAATACCTCTGGCCTTTAAATAGAAATGATTAGAGGCCTTTGCAGTTCAGAGAAATCTGGGAAAGAATTTCTAAATTTCTAAATTTTTCTTGCCATAAGGTACCAGGGTATGAAATTAATTTGTCCTTCTATTTATGCATTTTAAACAAATATTTATTGAGTGTCTATTATATATTAGAGAATAAACCCCTAGATTATCTTGATAGAAAAAGGAAAATTCCAGAGAAATGGTAGAGAGTCATTCCCAGGAATATAACTCTGGAAGAGACTTTTCCTGGATCAGTGAAGTTTTTTTGGGACCACTAGGTGGAGATATTACATTATGAAAATGACATCCTTTCTTTGACATTGTTCAAAGACTGGAGGCCTCTGGTTATTTCGGAGGCCAGTGTCTATACAGCCAGAGACTTCTGATTGATTAAATGAAGAAAAAGAAATTCATTTAACCATTTACATATATGATCCGATTTAAATACCCGAGGGGACTGGTAGCTCCTTGAGGAATGGGCTGTGTCTGTTGTTGTCATGGTTATAACCCCAGGTTATAGCTCTGGCATAAAGGACAGACTCAGTGAATACTTGACAAATGAATGAATCCATCTCTGAACAATTTAGATTATCATTGAAAGAACCATTCCAAGCGTGTAGCAAATTCTGGAACATGCCCAGAATTGGAACTATTGATAGTTGGAGATCATCAGTTGGGCAGAGACTCAGAGAGGAATATTGATCTCCAAAAATCATTTTTTTACTCTTCTCTGCCTCTCATTCATTAGTATATTTGCTCATTCATTCCTTTATTTGTTATAAATTCATTCATTCCACAAATATTTATTCAGCACCTGTTATGTACAAAGCACTGGTTTAGGCTGTGTATCATCTCTCACCTTTTCTTTTGATGGTCCTTTTGAGTTCAGTTAATCACCAAATCACAGTAGGTAGCATCCAAATCCATCCACGCCTCTCTATTCCTTCAGTTATTACCCTAGCCTAGGTCTTCATCTTCTTTCATCCGGGTTACTGCATTAACTCCTGATCTCTGTCACTATCCTCTGTTCTCCCATCTTTCTAACACGCAAATATGATCATGATACAACTTTCCTTAACACTCCCCCTTCCCTCAGAATCAAACCGAACCTCTTTCACTGGGTTATAAGCCTCACGAGGCAGTGCTTTGACCTGGCTTGTCTCTCCAGCCCCAGTTCTCCCCACGCTGCCTTGTTCTATGTGCTCCTGCCATGACTTTTTCTTTTTGGTTCTTCTAATGAGCCATGTCCTCTCTTAACCTTCAGACTTTTTTTTTTTACTTTGTCTTCAACCTGAAAAATTCTTTTCTTCCTTCCTCTGCTTGGCTACTTTCTTCTAATTCTTTAGGTCTCAGCCTATATATGACTTATTTTGGAAATAAGCTTTTTCTGACCACTGTCAAGATGAGGTTCCCCTCTTTTGCTTTTCCTCTCAGAGCCTCTATTGGGGCTCACAGTTTGTCTGTTGCCACCTTCCACTGCCAGACTATGAGTCCTGTAAGTGGCAGGGCCCTCTCTGTCTTCACTGTATATATATCTCCAGTATCTAGCTGAGTGCTCGGGCATTGGAAGTGCTCAATAATATATGCTGAATGAGTGGATAAATTAAAAAAATGAAATATATATTTATAATCTAGCAGTATAAGATAAGTGGTATAAAGAAAGGATAATAGTGATGAGAAGAAGGAGAGGTCACTTTGGATGTTACCATTTGAGGCTGGGTTAGGTTTTGGCAAGTGGAGGTATTTGTGGAGGTGGCATTTGAGGTGGAGGGAAGGGACATAGGTGGGAAAAGTTTGGGGGATAGGCAAGAAGTATAGTGTTCCTGTCTGGGAAGAGTGGGAAGTAGGACTGGAGACAGCTTGTGACTAGATTGTGCAGGGCCTGGACTCTATTCGATAGCCAATGGGGAGTCATCGATGGCTTTCCAATGGGGGAGTGATAGGACGAAATCAACGCTTTAGAGAATGTTAATCTAATGGCAACGTGGAACACGAATTGGAGAGAGACCAGCGAGAGCAGTTAGGAGGCTACCATAGAAGTCACGATGAGAGGTGATCAGGACCTGCATGTAGGTGGCAATAAAATGGAGAAAAGTGGATGTTGTACAAAGGAAGAATGAACCAGAACCTGGAAACTGGAAAGAAAGGGTGAGGGAGAGGGAGGAGTCAAAGAAGTTCCATGCTGATTCAGTCAGGTGCTATCATTATCAGAAAGGTGAGGGCAAGAAGAAGAACCAGTTTAAGGAAAGGTAAAAGTTCATTCATCAAGTCTTTACAATGGAGTTATGGCTATATATGTGTTTCACTTACGGAAATTCAATAAACGCGTGGGGTAAAAAAAAAAGCACAAGTAGGAGGGAGTGACAGAAAAAATATAATGCAACTAATAAGGGCTATTCCAGCTTTCTTACTCTCTGAAAAAATGTCCCAGAGGGAGCGTGAGATGCAGAAGGTAAATTTGCTGTTCCTTTTCTTATTTATGAAAACTATGTGTAATTTATGGGCGATATAAAGGATTATTTGAGGGTAATTGTGGTTATTAACAATCTATGTCTTATTTGCTGATCTTAGAACTGAATTCCCTAACAAGATTTAGCTTTTAAAAATGTATGCTAGGCCCTAGACTGAGCAGTAGGCAGATGCTAAGAAGACACATCTCAGTCACTGCACTGGCGTTGCTCACTGTCAGTTGGGTAGAAAGACATGGAAGCAGAGTTGGCATTACAGCCTAGGTGAGCAGTCAGGGAGAAGGGTGGGGGCAGAGAGGAAGGAAATTGGTGGCTGGTGTGTCAAGGCAGAGGCAGCCCTGGGCCCCAGGAATGGAGAGGGATCTGGGAGTCATCATCAGAACAGGTGAGAGTAGCCACAGGAGTGCATGAGATCTTGGAGGGAGAGAATACTGAGGAAGGAAGCGGACTAAAGGGCTCAGCTGGGAACACACTTTCATAAGAAGGTGGGCAGAGTCCATAAAATAGAGGAACTGTCAGAGAGCTGGGAGGAAATCTCAGGCAAAGTAGATGAGGATGAGAACAGGCAAGTGATTTTCATAACTGGGAAGGGAATAGTGACTTCTGAGTGAATGAACAGTTTCAGTAGAGTGGTGGGGGCAGAAAAAGAGGTCCAAGAGTGATTGGGAAGAATCTGGAAACAAAGGAAACACATGCCACTTCCCTCAGTTACAGCTCCAGCAAAACCAAATTAGAGATGTCCTCTAGTTCCCAGTGAAATTTCCCTGGAGAATGTTTGGGATCTCTGGGTATTGTAACCTCTGCCCTTGCGTTTCTTCACAGTATGATCTGCTGCTGTCCACTGGAAGGGGCACTTCACCGTCACAGAGCACTGATCCAGAAATAGACTTTGCTCTACGGAAGCCTTATATTCAAGCTTGAGTGCCATCCAGCTGAGCCGCAGATCTCAGCTGAGGTTGTTGCGTTTTATACTAAACCTATCTATGTTATTTTCTTCTGTAAGTAGAATCCACATTCCCACATGACTTCAATTGCTAACTTGCTAATAGCTTCCCTGGAGTTTGCTTCTTGCAATTATCTCATCAGAATTTAGACAAGGCAACATGTAACAATTTTTTTCCAGGATGCAGGGAGCTCTGGGTGTGTTTTAGTCAATGGTTCCTTTTCCTACTTACATTGTTCTTTTAAAGAGATTTAAATAACAAGGAAAACTCTTTTATATATTCTCACATGGTTAGCATTTCTGGTGTTTTCCTTATTCCTTTGTGTAAATCCAAACTTCCATATGGTATCATTTTCCCTCGCTTGTAAGACTTTAACATTTCTTGTAGTGCATGTTTGCAGATGGTGAATTCGTTCAGTTTCTGTAAACCTGAGAAAATCTTTATTTTGCTTTCATTTTTGAAGGGTATTTTTGCTGGGTAAAGAATTCTGGCCAAGTCTTTTTCTTTCAGTACTTTAAAGATATTGCTTCACTGTCTTCTGGCAAATAGTTTCTGATGAGAAGTCTGATATCATTCTTGTCTTTGTTCCTCTGTATGTAATTTTTTTTCTAGATGTTTGTAAGATTTTCTCTTTTTCACTGTTTTTTTTTTTTGGAGACAGGGTCTTGCTCTGTCACCCCGGCTGGAGTGCAGTGATACAAGCAAAGCTCACTGTAGCCTCCAACTCTCCCCAGTTCAAGCAATCCTCCTGCCTCAGCCTCCCGGGTGTCTGGGACTATGCCACCATGCCTGGATAATTTTCTATTTTTTTGTAGAGACCGGGGTCTCGCTCTTGCTCAGGCTGGTCTTGAACTCCTGGCCTCAAGCAATCCTCCCGCCTTCGGCCTCCCAGAATACTAGGATTACAGGGATGAGCTACTGTGCCCAGCCTTTGTTACTGGTTTTAAGCAATTTGATCAGGATGTACCAAAGCATATGTTTCTTTATGTTTCTTCTGCTTAGACTTCATTGAACATGGATTTGTGGGTTTATAGTTTTCATCAAATTTGGAAAAAGCCCAACCATTATTTCTTCAAATATATTTTCTGTCCCTTACTTTCTTCAGGGATTCCAGTTATATACCTATTAGGTTGCTTGAAGTTCCCTACAGCTCACTGATGCTCCATTCATTTTTTTTCTGTCCTCTTTGTGTTTCATTTTCTGTGGTTTCTAATGCCATATCTTCAAGTTCAGTAATCTTTTTTTTCCCTAAAATGTTTAATCTACTGTTAATCCTAACCTGTATATTTTTTCATCTCACACATTATATTTTTCACCTCTAGATGTTCAGTTGGGTCTTTTTTATCTTCCATGTCTTTACTTAACATACTCTTAAAATGCTTGTTGAACATATAGGATATAGTTATAATAGCTATTTTAATGTATTTGTCTACTAATTCTATCATCTGTGTCATTGCTGGGTTGGTTTCTATTGATTGACTTTTCTCCTTATTAAGGGCCATATTTTCCTGCTTATTTGCATGCCTGGTAACTTTTTATTGGATGTCAGAATTTTACCTTGTTGGGTTCTGGATATTTTTGTATTCCTATAAATATTTTTGAGCTTGTTCTGGGATGCAGTTAAGTACTTAGAAACAGTTTGACCCTTTTAGGTATTGTTTTTAAGCTTTTTTAAATGAGACAAGAGCAGCATTTAATCTAGGGCTAATTATTGCCCGCAACGGAGTCAAGACCTTTCTGAGTATCCTACCTAATGCCTGTTGAATTAGGAGGTCTTTCCACTCTGGTTGATGAGCATAAGAACTATTCTTGGCCTTCTGTAAGTTTCAAAGATTGTTCCCTCTAATCCTTTGGGTGGTTCTTTCCCCAGCCTTGGGATACTTGCCTCACCCCCTTGAGCTCATCAGCACTTACCTAAAGATTTGAGGGGGGCCCTTTGCAGATCTCTGTCTTTGTATGGCTGTCTCCTCTCTGGTACTCTGTCCTATGAAACCTAGCTGCCTTGGGCTCCTGAATTCCTCAACTCAGGGATTTGGAGTTGGCCTGGGTTCCCTCTTCCTTTTCAAAAGTCTCTCCTGGCAATAAGCTGGGATAATCATAGGGCTTACCTTGTTTGTTTTCTGTTTCTCAGGGATCACTGTCCTTCATTGCCTGGTGGCCAGTATCTTGGAAACCATTGTTTTATATATTATATTTTGTGCAGTCTTTTAGTTGTTTCAGGTGAAAGGGAAAATGCAGTTCCTGTTATTCCATCTTGGCTCGAAGCAAAAGTCTATATTGTTTTTTAATTTTGAAACACTTTTTGAGGGCCTCTGGAATGTAAGATTATGCCAAGCCAAGTTTCTTGTTATCAGGCCAGGAAAAGCAGTTCTTCTTGAAGAGGCTAAAAGGGCTTCCGACCTCACTGCAAGGGCATAATGAGTCATTTTAGCAGAGAGGGGTCTCTCCGCTTCTCTTTTCTGTCTCTTATCAAGTCTTTGGCTTTTCTCTTTGGACTTAACTTACTGTTTTACATTCCTTTGCTGGTGAAGGTTTTGGTCTCTTCCACTTTGAGCCAATACCTCCCAGTTTATACTTGAAATCTTTAATTTTTTACTTGGCTCCTACTTAGACCCTGTTTGCGTATCTAGGTCACCAAGGGCTTCTACATCTGAGGCAAATTAAAGTTTCTCAGTGGTATTTACAGCAACCAGCATCTGTTCCTGTAGAGAACCACTAACCCAAAGATACTGTGTTCTACCTTGAAGATGAATTGCAGACATACTTTGAAAAGGCAAATCCTTCATTTCAGGAGGGAATAAAACACCACTTAACAAAGCATTCCAGCTGGTTAAATTTAGGACAAGAAAAAAACCTGACCCGAGAATATTCTCTGGCTTTGAGCCCAGGGTATTTTTCCTTTTAGAGTAAATTTGGTACATTTTCATTCATGTGGAGCTGTTGCCTCTTGGCATTTTATTCTGGGATGAAAGGTCAACAATGACTGCGTTGTTACTAAATCCAATGGACACTTCTCAGTTATTAACCTACTTGACACCTTAACAGTATTTGACATTGTTGATTATTATCTGCTTAATACATTCCCTGGCTTTTCTTCTTCCTTTTTGGCCTTTCTTCCTCTGCCTGTTTTTTCAGTTGATACTCTCCTTGGTTCTGTCCTAAGCCTTCTTCTCACATTGAACATTCTCTCTGGGCTCCCTTATCGATGCCCATGGCTTCACTGCTAATTCCTAAATCTGTGTTTCTAGTCCAGGTATTTTTCCTGAGCGTCAATCCAGATGTTCAACCGTTCACTTGACATCTTCACTTGGACAGTGCATAGGTAACTCAACCTTAGCAGGCTCACAGGTGAAGTCATCAATTCTCCCCGTAGTTCATTCAGACCTTCCTCCCACGTTCTCTGTCTCTGTAAAGGGTACCTGGAAACATTTAATTTTTCAAGCCAGCATTCCTGCTTCCACTTGATCACCAAGGCCTGTGGATTCTACCTCTTTCCATCCCTACCGATACTACACTGATTTGGTCACTATCATCTTTTACCTGGATGACTGGAAAAGACTTCTCCTAAAGACTTCTTCGAACCAGTTTTTGGTTCTAACTCTCATGCCCCCTCCCCTCTCATCCATTTTCTTTTTACATTTTAGCCACGGCAGTCTTTCTAAAACACAAAGCCTGTTATCTTGCTTAAAATCTTTTAGCAACTGCCCTATGTACTTAGAATAAAGACCAAGCTGCTCGTAATAAAATATGAGACCCTGTATGATTTGGCCCATTTTCCTTCTTGCATATTACTCCTGCTTTCAAACTGTAAGTTCCCTGCCATGTTTTCCATTGTTCAATTTCTCAAACATACAATGCTGCTCTCTCACCTTCTGGCCTTTACATATTTTGTTCATTCTGCCTATAACCCTTCCTTCACCTCTTTTGCTTGGCTAAATCATCCTCCATGTGGCTTTCTTTGGGAAGTCTTCTCTGACTTCCTTTATCATCTCGGTCTGCCCAGCCCTAGACTAAGTGAGGTGTTATTCTGTGCTTTCACAGGTCGCTGTTTCCTTTCTTGTAACACTCATCCAATCTCCCATTTGACTATAAACGCCATCTTGTTCACTTTTCTACCCCCATTGTCCGGTGTAAGGCTCAGCAGAAAAGGTGCCTAGCAACCATTTGTTGAATTTTAATCTGTCAGTAGCCACGGAGGTCTTAGTCCTACTAGTCTGTGGCCTGCCACTGTGAGCTGGAGGATTAGCGTGAAAGGTGGTTTATTCTATAGTGGTTCTCTTGCTGGAAGCTGGATTTTTATTTCTCCACTGTTTGTTTACTGGTTTACTGGCTTAGCAACGTGATTCAGTTAATACTTCTGCACCTTGGTTACATCATATATAAATACAAGTGCTTGAACTTCCTCAAGGAAAATGGTGGGACCAGATGATTTTTTCTTTTTTCTTTTTATGATTACAACAGACATTTATTTAAAGTAATACATCTGCAGGTGAAATACTTATTATGTTATAAAAATTTTATGTTTAAGATCTAACCATCTTTCATAAAAATACTTTGAGGACAGCTGCATCCACAGATTTCAACTATACAATTACTTCTTTGCCCATTCTCTTTCTTTCACGAATAACCTCTTTCAGATATGGTTCGAGGTAGAATTTATCCTCTTCATATTTTGTTCACTGTTCTTTGGGCAAGTTCTGGTGCCTCACGGTCAGGTCCCGTGTGCTCTTAATGCGAAACATCCTGCCATAAAAGTTCTCAGGGAGCCTTCTTATGGCTTCTTTTACGTCTTCATCCTTGTCTGTTGTATCATCACACATTAACGCCAGTTTATTAAATCCTGCAGCATTGTAATACCATTTTCAAATACCATCCAGCCTGATGCTGCAACAGCTGGCCTGCCAGCTATTTTGACCCACGAGTGAAGCAGTGCCTTCTTGATTTTTTTCTCTTTCATTTCTTTGGTTACTAGTATTTTGTGCATTACTCAATTGTATTTCCTCTCTTGTATAATGATAATTCATGTTCTTTGGTACATTTGTCTTTTTCTTATTGCTTTATAAGACTTCTTTGTACATATTTTCCATACATTTTATAAATATTTTAAACTCATTTTTTAATTTAAAAATTTACTTTTTTTATAGTCATAGAAAAGTCTTTAAATTTTTTTGATTTTCCCCCCAACCATTTGAAAATATAAAATGCATTTTCAGCTCACCTACTGTACAAAAACAGGCAGTTGGACAGATTTGGTCTGTAGGCCATAGTTTGCCGACCCTGCACTAATATGTTCACTAAATTTGAACTATCTTTGCATTTCTGGAATAAATACCACTTGAACATGAATATACTGCTAGATTTGATTTTCTAATATTTTATTTAGGACTTTTGCATCTATAATCACAAGTCAGATTGGTCTATGCAGAGATTTCAAACTAGTTGTGGGACACAGATGTATTCTATTTAGTTTACATAATACTTAAAAAATTTTGAGTGAGTTGTTAATATTTAAAAATTGGGGGCCGGGTGCGGTGGCTCATGCCTGTAATCCTAGCACTCTAGGAGGCCGAGGCAGACGGATTGTTTGAGCTCAGGAGTTCGAGATCAGCCTGAGCAAGAGCGAGACCCCGTCTCTACTAAAAAAAAATATAAAGAAATTATCTGGACAACTAAAAATATATAGAAAAAATTAGCCGGGCATGGTGGCGCATGCCTGTGGTCCCAGCTACTCGGGAGGCTGAGCTAGGAGGATTGCTTAAGCCCAGGAGTTTGAGGTTGCTGTGAGCTAGGCTAACGCCACGGCACTCACTCTAGCCAGGGCAACAGAGTGAGACTCTGTCTCAAAAAAAAAAAAATAAAAAAAAGATAAAAATAAAAATTGGGAAATATTACACTCATAATTTGAGATTTCTGGCTTTTCTTTAAAAAAAAAAAGAAATGTGGCAAAAACTGAGAGAATGTTGGCCCAGTTTTGCCATATTAAAAGATCTGCTTCATTGTAGGTTTTCTATTTCATTCATGTCTACTCTTACTTTTATCTTTGACCTTTGGCCTATAATTTTCAGTTCCTAACCTCATTTGGTTTTTGTCTTTGTCTAGCTTCCTACCTAGCACTGACAAATCTTCCAGTTTTCTTCTCTGAAATAGTTTAAATTATATTAGCACCATCTGTTTCTTGAAGGTCTTATAGGATTGGCCTCTTAAACTACCTGGGTTTTCTATAATTTTGTCAGGTAGAGTTTTGGTTTCCTTTTCTATTTTACCTATGGCTAGTGATATATTAAAAATTTCAAACTCTTATAACAATTTTAGTAATACTTTCTAGAAAATCATCCATTTTCTCCCAGATATTTAAATTTCTACAATAAAGTTGCAATAGTTTTCCCTTATAATTTAAAAAATTGCCTTTGTATCTTGGCTTTGTTTCTCTTTACTAAACTTGTTTATTTGTAGTTTTCTTTGTAAGTTTTACCAGACGTCTATTTTATTGCTCTTTTCAAAGATCGGGCTTTGGTTTTATTGTTGAAGTCTACTTTTTTTTTGGAATAATTTCAACTTTAACTTTATTTCTTTTTAAAATTTTCTTCTGAATTGGCTTCTTATTCTAACTTTTTAAAAATGAATCTTTAGTTTTTTAAATTTTTCTAAATATTTCTTATTTTTAAATAAAATAATGTTTTCCTTGAACTTTCTATTCTATTTCATTGATCTATTTGTCTTTTCTTTCTGATATTACATTATTATAACACCATTTAACATCTGATAGTCCAAGTCCCCTTTATTATTATTTTTCAAAATTTTCTTGGTTATTGGGCCAGATGATATCTTAAAGTCATTAAGATTCTTTGAGAGTTAATATGAAAATGTACCCAAATAAATGCTTCTGGTCCCTTCCTTCCAAACCCAAGTACTCCTTATTCTTCCAGATACAAAGTCAGTCTTTAAAAAATACCTGTAATTAATCTGTGTATGTCAATATAATGCATGTATGTGGTGAATTTAAGTGTTTGTGTGCATGTCTGTGTGGTGTGTGTATACGTACTTGTGTATGTTCACAGAATGCATGTATAGTGTGTGAGGTGTGTTTGTATATATATGTGAGGTATGTAATTGTGTTTATGTGCGTGTATGATGTGATTGCGTATGTACATGGGATGTGTTGAGGTATGTGTATGTGTGTGTGCAGAGTGCATGTTTGTATTGTGTGTGTGCCATGTTTATGTATGTGTGGAGTGTGTGTGGATATGTGTGAGGTAGAAGAGAGATACCAAGCCCCTAGGAGGTGCTAGAGTGCTCACGGTGTATCAGAGAGCCAGGCTTGGTCCTCAAACTCCCCTGCCTTCTTGGGGAAAGCAGGGCCATGACTGTGACCCTATGTGGATGTCACCTGTAGACAGCAGTGTGGGTTAATAGGGCCAGTCTCTCTTGTAGTATCACTGCTCACGCTCCCACTCACCTCTCTCCTCCATCTTCTGAGAAAAAGGTAACCTGTCCCTTTAAGAAAAGGAAGCTTCCAGTGCTCTAAGTAAAGGAGCCTCACTGGTGGTGGTGGTGGAGGTGGTGGCACCAGAGGGGTGAGATCAGGATCAGGCTGGTTTTGGGGTCTTCCAACTGAATAGGTTAGCTGCTGAGTTGGCGGGGGAGTCAGGAAGGGACATGCAAGGCAGTGGGATCTTTGTCCCCAGTAGAGGGTAAAGTGCCCAGTGTGGGCCTTGGTCTTTTCTCCCCCAGGTCACATCCAGACAGTGCAACTCTGCTCAGTTCTCCTGCTGGGTCTCACCCTCCTGAGTGGTGTACCTGCAGGTTGCTCACAGCCTCCTGAGTCTAAGGTGGTTTCCCCTTTGGGAGGAGGCTCTACATAGGTCCCTTGGGCATATCACCCTCCCTTTCCCTGTGGACCTTCCTTTGCCCTGGCTCCTGAATGCCATGTTTTCTAGTTCATACTGGGAGTGAAAACCCCTTACAGGGGGCATCTTCAGGCCATGCCTAACTCATACTCCCATCTTGCTCCTGTAGGTCTGCAGCACCTCTAGGCTTGGTGTCCTGTTCGCATCCTGTGGCTTGAGCCTGAGGTTGCCCATGTCCCCTGGCTGGATGGAGTGGGTGAGCCAGGATACCTCCCTGTCCAGAAAGGATGCTTGGACTCAGACTTCCCCAGCCAGGAAGAGGATCAGGCGCACCCAAGTCCAGGGTGCAGGTAAGTCCATCTTCCATTGGGTTGGGGCCAGGAGAGTGGGCCTGCCCCTGCTAAAGGCAGTGTTCATGGTGCGGGGGTTGGGGAAAGAGCAGGGCAGGATTTCACAAAGTGTCAGGATTCAAACACTCCACTGGTCTTTATGTGGCTCATTTATATTCGACCACTAATTTGCTGATTTCAGGGCTCCAGTTTCTGCTCCCTGCTGGTGGCCGGCTGGCCCTGTAGCATTTAGTTTCCTTACCTGCCTCTAGAAGGCAGGCCTGCTACCTCTGCCTGCTGTTGGGCCATGGAGCAAGTTCTTCCTTGGCCTTGTGGAGGCCAAGGAAGAACAGAAGGACAATGGCTTCTGGGGTAGAACTGGGTTCAAATTTCAGCTTTGCCTCTTCCTAGCTCTGCAAATCTTGGCCAAGTCACCTTCTCTTCCTGAGGTGCAGATTTCTCCATGATAAATTGGGGCTCACTTCCTAGGCTTACAGTGAAGATTAAGTGAGATGATGTGTGTAAATTGCCCAGCTCAGCGCTTGGCACCTGGTGCTCAATATGTATAGCTCTTTTCTCCACT
Source organism: Indri indri (assembly GCA_004363605.1). Taxonomy (NCBI): domain Eukaryota; kingdom Metazoa; phylum Chordata; class Mammalia; order Primates; family Indriidae; genus Indri; species Indri indri. The sequence goes on along the minus strand of RJWJ010001644.1, from coordinate 52,016 downwards.
TTCTCTCTTGCATCTCCAGATCTTGTCTTGAGTGGGTCACTGAACCACAAATATCCACTTGGCAATGATATCAGAGGAACAGGAACAAAATACCAACACTTCTCATTTTTAGATTTACATGCGACAAACAGCTTTCCCTCCCACAGTGGCAACAGTTGGAGATTTGCAGAGCAGATGTCTGGGTGTGAAGGCACTCCCTGGAGGTGTCCCATGAATGTTTGCCGACAAAACAGTGCAGGGGCTTCTGGCTCTGCCTCCCTGCACCAAGTTAGGGAGATTCAAAGTGCCCATCCGTTCTGTGTCCTGTGAGTTTCTCTTCCTCAGATGCTGGGAGGCTGTCCTACTGTCTGATGGCACCAGGATGGGGTAGGGTGGGGTGGGGGTGGCACGAGGCTGGTTGGAGCAAGCTGCTCCCATCTGGACCTGTGTTAGGCAGCACTCATCCAAGAGGAGGGTCCAGAGGGCAATGCAGGCAGCAGGGTTTGGGAAGGGGCTGCAGCCTGATGGGGGCGACCTGTCCAAGTGCAGAGAACACTTTGCAAACCCCACTGCACTGGGCCAGGAGGGCGCTCCTTTGCCCTTGCTTGGCTCTGATGATTACAGGTCTGATCTTCAAAGCAGGTTACGCACTCGGCTAATTGCCTGTCTGGGAGAGCTGGCCGGGTAGGCCAAGCCCGCCCTGAGTGGGCACGCTTGGCCTTGGGGCTCCCGTGAGTTGGCACTTCCAGCCCAAAGCGTGGTGCTGGAGCCGGGAGCCCCAGCGTAGCCGTCAGGTCCTGCCGGCTCCCCGGGGAAGGAGCCACCTCCAACCCCTGGTGGCTGCCCTTGGCGGCTTGGCTCCGCGCCGGCGCCTCCTCCCCTGGCCGCGTCTGCTCTGTCAGGTGGAAATCTCCCCATTCAAACCCGCGCGGGCCAATCAGGGCCCGGCGCGCCAGGCCGGTTCCAACGCGCTGCGGCCGGCCTCCCGCTCCTCCCGCCTCCGGGACACTGGCGGGGAGGCTGTGAACCTGCTGCCTCGGTTACTCGGGAGCAACACAGCCGCCTCGGGTTACACGGTTACAGGCGCTCCTGCCCGAGCCGCAGCGGGACACCATGGAGCACTGCCTGCACCGTGTCTCCCTCGGGAGCCGGCGCGCGCACCGGGACTTGTCCTTCTACCTCACCACCTTTGGTAAGTGCCCTCTGGGGCTGGCTGCCAGGGGCTGCTTCACCCTGCTCTCACCGCCCAGAGAGGCAGCCCCCCATGGTGACAGGCGAGGCTGGGAGTAGGCACTCCTGCTGTTTGGGAGCACCTTCTCTGGTCCCTTCCTCCTGTGGTTGCCCAGGATGGGCTCAGGGCACAGGCTCAGGCCAAGCAAGCCGCTGGGTACCACCTGCTGCCGGCCACTGGTGCCAACTGCAGTTGGTTCTGCCTCACTTGGCTGGAACAATCACACTTGAGTTAATCTTTCAGAAACCTGGTTTGTCACCATCAAGTTTCCCATTAGCAAGCAGCCCAGGTTAAATCAAGGTCTTGCTGCATCTGGAGATCTCATTCACCCACTTTCCTTTGGCTCAGGGATGGGACAAGTGCCGGGCTAGCCCAGTGGCCTTGCCTCCTGTGGACTCACCTTGGAGGCTGTAATCTGACTTCATTGGGTGTCTGACCCACAGTGAAGGTGGGTGAATTCTCTCCTCCAAGACAGACCAATCTGTTAGGAGGGTCCCAGGGCTGTCCTCAGGGTTTGAGGTGGAAAGAAATGGGCAGTGGGCCTTATTCCCAAGTGAGTGGGTTCCCCCAATAACAGCTGGGCAGCAGCTGCCCAAAGGCCTGGGCAAACCTGGCCTTCCAGGTAGCCATAGTGACGATAACAACGGTTCCCTAGAGTACAGCCCTTCATTTCCTCTCTGGTCCTGCAACTCCCTGTGGAAACAGGGTTATTCTTCCTCTGTGAAGGCTTGAGCCCCAGAGAGAGGAAGATTTCCCATGAGCCAGTGGCAAAGTTGGCACCTGAGTTCAAGCCTTCTGCACATGATCTGTCCAGTGCATTTTTGTTTGAATTTGCGTATGATTTCCTTGTAAAGGTTGAGGCCACTACTGCAACTTAACTGGACTTTGCTCAGCTTTCGAAGACAGAACACCCAAAGAATTAGTCCTTCCCTGGGCTTCCAGGCTTCCTCCTTTCTAACACGCGTGGCTCTTCACAACCTGCTTTTTTCTCTAGGGGCAGAGAGAGTGATGGAGGAGCAGCAGCTTGGCCCCTGTAAATGGCCCGCTGTCTGGCATCCCGGAATTCACTGCTGCAGTTGGTGGAAGATAATTAAGAGCAATTAACAAGCCACCATTTGTTGAGCACTTACCATGTGCCGTGCCTTGTGCCAAGTGCTTTACTTGTATTATTTCATTTGGTAAACCTGACCCTAAGAGGCAGTTCCTGTTAACCCCATTGGGATGCAGGAGCCTATGAAACACCAGAGAGTTCCAGGATGATTGGGGTTGGTGAGGCAGGGACTGGTCAGGAAAGAATGTTAGGGAGCTGTGAGGCCCTCTTACCTTAGATGTGTCCTGATTAAAGAGTAAAAATGTTTTTATTTTTTTAACTCTATGTTATCATGGTAAGTTATGTTTCTTGTTGAAAACTTAGTGAAAAGAAAGTGAACAATCACTTGTAATTGGACTCCTCAGAGAGACTACTGTTAATATTTTGATTTATATCCTTCCAAACTTTGTGTGTGTGTGTGTGTGTGTGAGGGAGGGGTCAAATTTTAACAAAATCGAGATCAAATCGTAATGTACTTTTGTAACCCAGTTCTTTTCCTTGCATCAGTGCGTGTTCTTCTATTGACTTAATCTCCCTGCCAGATCTGGGAAGTTAGGGAGGGGAGGGTCTAGGTCCAGCAGGAAGTGGATCTTCTTGCTGGGCCATGGCTTCAGGGCTGGTCCGATGGGTATCAGGGAAGGTTGCCGTTTGAACAAGTGGCTGTGACCTGAGTGTGCAGGAGGCAGGCAGGAGCCTAGATGGGGTGAGGAGCCACACACTCTTATTCATGCAGTCTCCTCTCAAGTCTCTCCAAGGACACTAATTAGAGTGTTTGAAAGGTTCTTGCCTGTTCCCTGCATCAGCTCTGTTTCCTTGGGTGCCATTTGTCATGTTGCCCCTCGTTCAGGCTGCTGATTTTCTTCATACACTGAGTGACTGTTGCTCGCCTGCTTATGAACAAAGATTCCTATCAGTGTTTTCCAAACCAGGCCAAATATCAGAAGCATCTGGGGAGCCTGTTAAAATACACAGATTCCTAGGATCTTCTTCCAGACATTCTGGTTTAATAGGTCTGGGGTAGAGTGTGAGAATGTATAAATTTTAGAAGCCACAGAAGTACTTTGACCATCAGCCAGGTTTGGACTCAGAGTCAGTTTTGGTAGCCAGTGGGACTCCCTTTACTGTGAAGGTCTTTGCTAAGTTTCCCTCAGTTCCTGGCCTTTCCCCGGCATGGCAGGAAGCCCTTGGCCTTCATCAGTGGGCTTTGCCTTGGTGGAACCAGACGAAGATGCTGCCTTGCTGGTAGTTTCCTGGACACAAACATTTAAAGGCAGCATAAGCGTATCTAGAAATGTAAAGAGACAAAATCGTTTCCATCAGAATTCCCTTCAGGGCGAGTACCGTATGGTATATATATTGTGTGTGTGTGTGCATGAGTATAACCCCTTGTCCCCAAAAAAGGGGCATGTTCAAGTAACATTAATTGACCACACACTGCCTTCTGAGAAGGTGGCCTGACTTCAGCAGAGGGCAGTATGCAAGCTGAGGGTAGGACCCAACTATTCTAGAGGGATTTTTTTCCTATTGTAATAACTGCTGCAATTTGAAGAAGTTGTTATAGGTGTACATCATATTTTTTCCAGGACTATATATTTAATTTTGATTAGTATATTTGTTAATGTTTTTTGGTAACAACTTTTTTGAGATATAATTCATATATACACAATTCACTCATTTAAAGTATGCAATTCAGTGGTTTTTAATATATTCACAGAGTTGAGTAACCATTACCACAGTAAGTTTTAGAACATTTTCATGACCTCAAAAGGGAACACTGTATCCTTTAGTTTATTACCCCCAATCCCCAGTCCTTCCTCACCCCTGCCCTAAGCAATCACTAATCTGCTCTCTGTCTCTACAGATTTGCCTATTCTGGACATTTCATGTAAATGGAATCATGTATGTATCTTTTGTGACTGACTTCTTCCACTTAGCATAAGTTTTCAGGGTTCTCCCATGTAGCATGTATCAGTACTTCATTTGTTTTTATGGTTGAATATTATTCCATTGTATGGATATATCACATTTTGTTTATCCATGCATCTGGATGGATATTTGGGTTGTTTCTTACTACCTCTAACTACTATGAATAATGCTGCCATGAACATTTATGTACAAATTTTTGTGTGGACAAATGCTTTAATTTCTCTTCACATACACACAGTATACATCTAGCAGTGGAATTGCTAGTCATATAATAGCTCTGTGCTGAAAAGTTTAAGGAACTTGCTGGGCATGGTGGCTCATGCCTGTAATACTAGCACTCTTGGAGGCTGAGGCAGGAGGATTGCTTGATCTTAGGAGTTCAAGACCAGCCCGAGCAAGAACAAGACTGCATCTCTATTAAAAATAGAAAAATTAGCCAAATGTGGTGGCATGTGCCTGTAGTCCCAGCTACCCAGGAGGCTGAAGCAAGAGGATCACTTGAGCCCAGGACTTTGAGGTTGCAGTGAGCTATGATGACACCACTGCACTCTACCCAGGGCAACAGAGCGAGACTCTGTCTCAAAAAAACAAAAAAAAAAGTTTAAGGAAGTGCCAAACTCTTTTCCAAAGTGGCTGCACCATTTTGCATTCCCACCAGCAGTATATGAGGGTTTTGATTTCTCCATATCCTCACCAATCCTTATTATGATCTGACTTTTTAATTCTAGCCATTCTGGGGGCATGATGTGGTATCTCATTAGTTTTGATTTGCATTTTCCTGATAACCAGTGATGTCGAACATTTTTTATGTGCTTATTGACTATTTGTATATCTTCTTTGGAGAAAAGTTTATTCAGAACCTTTGCTCATTTTTAAATTGGGCTGTCTTTTTATTATTGAGTTATAAGAGTTCTGTATATATTCTAGAAACAAGTCCCTTATCAGATATATGATTTGCAAATGTTTTCTCTCAATCTGTGTTTTTTTCCACTTTCTTAATAGTGTTCTTTGAACCCCAAACATTTTTAATTTTGATCATGTCCACTTTATTTTTCCTTTTGTTGCTTGTACTTTGGTTTTACATCTCAGAATCCCTTGCCAAATCCAAGGTTCTACCAGTTACTAAGAAATTTGTTTTTTTCTAAGAGTTTTATACATTAGTTTTTTACATTTAGGTCTTTGAGTTTTTAAAAAATATGGTATGAGATAAGGGTCCAATTTCATTGCTCTGCATTTGGCTATTCAGTTGTCCCAGCACAATTTGTTGAAAATACTATTATGTCCCCATTGGATGATCTTGGTATCTTTGTTGAAAATCAATTGACCAAAGAACGATGGGTTTATTTCTGGATTGTCAATTCTATTCCATTGATCTATTTGTCTATCATTATGCCAATACCACAGTGTCTTGATTACTGTTGCTTTGTAGTTAAGTTTTGAAATTGGGAAGTGCAAATCCTTCAATTTTGTTCTTCTTTTTCAAGATCATTTTGGCTGTCCAGGGCTCCTTGAATTTCCATGTGAATTTTAGGCATAATTTCTATATACAAAGTAAAAATTCAAGTTTACAAAAATGTTGGATAAATATAAAATATCTTCTTGAGGGGATACCAACTTATTAGCTTGCCTGGTGAACCAAATTATTAACCTACCTGGGGCCTCTGGTAGCCTGGATGTGATGAGTGGTCAGGGGAGGGTTGCCTTTCCTCCAGAGTATCTGAGCCAGGAGATGATGAGCAGGCTGGACATGTTCTGAGGGCCGCAGGTAGCTGTGGACATTGGGTGACACAACTCACCTTTCTTTAGAAATGTCAGACCCCAGTGGACCTGTGTGAGATGAAAGCTGTAGGAAGCAGCTCTAAGTGTGCTAGTGATTCTAGAGAAGTGCCTGGAATCTTTGATTTGCCAGAGGGAAGTCGGGAAGATGCGGTTCTGAGGGCAGAGCAGATTTAGGAATGCCATAGATTTTGCTGGGCATTTTCTTTCTTTTTCCATGTTTGCTGTGGCAGCACAGCATTAACTGGGGCCTGTTCTACTCCTTTCTCTGCCTCTCTTTAGAAGCCACGGAGATAAATAATTCATCTTCTGTAATGAGCATGAAGCTTGGGAACAGATGCCAGCCAGCTGCTCAGTGTGTTGGGCGGTGTGTGGTCAGACCCTGAACTGGAGGCCTTTGAACATCCCTGACAGCAGCCCCTGGCTGCCCTTGTGTTCAATGCTGCTGGTCTGAGCCTGGGAGATTCCCTGGACTTGGCTGGGGAGACCCATCCAGCTGTTTCTCAGGAGCTCATCCTTTGCTGCTCAGACTCCTCAGCATTTATTGGCTTTTCTGTCATTTGGAGTCCATCTGCAGGGAGCTTTCAGAAAGTCTTCGAAGTTTCTTTCCCATTGATAGCCCTTTGTCCTCTTTCCAAATTTTGCTTTATATGTTCTTTTTAAACTTTCTTTTTATTTCAAAATATACACACATACAGAAAGAAAAGTGTCCCTCAAAATGATATGCAGTTCAGTGATTTATCACAAAGAAAATACCTTTATAACTTTTATCAGAGTCAAAAATTGAACATTACTAATATCCAGAAGACTCACATTGGATATGTAGCTTTTTTCTTCATCATTCAGTTCAAAATCTTTTCTAATTTTCATTGTCATTTTTTCTTTAATCCATGGATTATTTAGAAGTACATTTCTTAATTTCCAAATACTGGGAATTTTCTAGTAATATTTTTATTAGTTATTTTACATTTTGGTCAGAGAACATACTCTCAATCTTTTCAGTTTTTTGAAATTCATTGCGATTTGCTTAATGGCCCAGCATATGGTCAGTTTTTATAAATGTTCTGTGTGTACTTGAATTCTGTAGCAGTTGGGTGCAGTGTTCTTTGTATATGTCAAGTTTAGGTCATGTTTGCTAATTATGCTGTTCAAATATTCTGTATCCTTGTTGATTTTTTCCTGTTCGTTCTATCAGTTACCAATACACGTGTGTTAAAATTCTTACTATGATTGTAAATTTCTCTATTTCTTATTGTAATTCTGTCAGTTTTTTCTTTATATATTTTGAAGTTATATTAAAAACATACAAATTTAGAATTATTATCTTCTGGTGAATTCAAATTTTTATTATAAAGTCTTCTTTTATTGTTATGAGGTCTTCTCTTTATTTCTTGCAGAGATAAAGTCTACTTCTCCTGACATTAATACATTATAGCTACCCAGTCTTTTTTGGTTAATATTTGCCTAGCACATCTTTCTCCATCCTTTTTCCTTTAACTCTTCTGTATCTTTACATTTTAAGTGCGCTGTGTCTACTACAAAGGGCTGACACAGAGTTGTTATTTTTCTTCTCAATGCAGACCTAGGATGATATATTCCTTCAAAAAGATCTTTATTTGCTTGTTAGGTGCTTGGAGTCACTAGCAATCTGGACTGATCTTAATTCAATGTTAGGGATTGAGAGTGTTTGAAGTTGAGATGCAGTCCCTTGAGGAATTGTGTCTGATTATAGTCTACCCTGTTCCTCAAGAGCAACCCTTTAGGGTCCCAACCTAGAAGGTAGAGGTTCAGAAGAATCCTACTTCCTGGCAGGCCCTGGTCTCTAACTCCCTTCCCCCATCCCTGAGAGGCAGGCAGAGACTCTGCTCTCAGCCCTTCAGTCAACCCTCTGGAATTTGAAAACACCCCAGGAGAAAACTAGCCCAGAAAAACAGCAGGCTTATGTCTACATCCCCTTCATCCCCTAAGATCCTGCCTGGTAGTTCCTCTCTATCTTCTTACATCTCTAAGAAGATGCTTTTAAATATTTTGTCTAGCTTTTCCAGTTTTCCTCAGTGGGTCTATCATCCCAGAAATGGAAGTCCCCTACCCATGTTTTCTAATTTTTCTGAGTTGTCTTTTGTTTGTCTATCTTTTTTTTTTCCCCTCTCTTCCTCCCTCCCTTCTCTCTTCCTGTTTTCCTTCCTTCCTGCAGGTCTACATTTATCTCAACAGGTGTTACTGGTACTGGAGGGTCCCTTTCCAAGATGGCTCACTCACATGGCTCTTGGCAGGAGGCCTCAGCTCCTTGCTACCTGTTGTTTCTCATCACATGGGCTTCTTCATAGGACTATTGGAGTTTCCTCATGATATGGAAGCTGGCTTCTCTCTGAGCAAGTGATAACAAAAGTAAAAGCAGGAAATAACCCCACTGAAAAATGGGCAAAGGATTTGAATAGACATTTTCTCCAAAGAAGATATGCTAATGGCCAATAGCACATGAAAAGATGCTCAACATCATTAGTTATCAGGGAAGTGCAAATTGAAACCACAGTGAGATAGCCTGGCATCGTGGCGCATGCCTGTAGTCCCAGCTACTTGGGAGGCTGACGCAGGAGGATCTCTTGAGCCCGAGAGTTTGAGGCTGCTGTGAGCTAGGCTGCTGCCACGGTCAGTACTCTACTTAGGGCAACGGAGTGAGACTCGGTCTCAAAAAAAAAAAAAAAAAAACCACAATGAGATAGTATTACACTAGAAGGGCCATAATAAAAAAGACAGACAATCACAAGTGTTGGAGAGGATGAGGAGAAATTGGAACCCATGTACATTGCTGGCAGGAATGTAAATGGTGCAGCTACTTTGGAAAAAGAGTTTGGCAGTTCCTCAAACAGTTAAAGATAGAGTTACCATTTGACCCAGCAATTCCACTCATAGGTATATATCCGAGAATAATGAAAACATGTGTCCATACAAAAACTGGTACAGAAGTATTCATAGCAGCATTATTCATAATAGATAAAAAGTAGAAACAACCCAAAGATCTGTCACCAGATGAATGGATAAACAAAACATGGAATAATCATACAATGGAATATTATTTGACCATATAAAGATATGAAATATTGATTCATGCTACAACATGGGTGAACTTTGAAAATGTTATGCTAAGTGAAAGAAGCTGGTCACAAAAGACCATGCATTGTATGATCTCATTTGCATAAAACATCCAGAATAGGCAAGTCCTTAGAGACCAAAAGTAGATAAATTGTTGACAGGGGATTAGGGGGAGAAGAGAATGGGATGTGACTGCTAATGAGTATGGGGTTTCTTTTAAGCGAGGCTGCAAATGTTCTAAAATTAGATAGTGATGATTGGTTGTACAATCCTGTGAATATACTAAAAGACAATGAATTGTATGCTTTAAATGGTGAATTATATGATGTGCGAATTATATCCCAATGCAGCTGTTAAAAAAAAAAAAGAAGGAATTTATAGTGCCTTTTATATCCTAATCTTGGAAGTCACCTATTTTCATTTACACCATATTTTGTGGTTCAGAGCAAGTCACTAAGCCCACATCTGAAGGGAGCAATTAGGCTCCCCCTCTTGAAAGGAAGAGCAACAAAGACTTTGTGGACAGATTTTAAGCCCATCACAGGTCTAGAGTGGCTCAGAGTGGAGGCCCTGGGGCTGGACTGCCTCCGTGCAAACCCAGCTCTGCCCCTCACTGGCTGTGTGACCTGGATGACCTGTTTAACTCTTTTTTTTTTTTTTTTTCAAATAAATGACACAATTTTAACATTGGAGAAATAAAAATAATCAGTATGCTCATGTGATTTGATTCAAGTAAAACGATGAATAGTCCCAAAATATATTTTTCTGAAATACCATGTAATTGAGAGGATAGTAAGTACTTATTTTCTACCAGAATTATTCAAATTAAGGATTTACAGAGGCTGAGTTATTTGGGAAAATACAAGTTTTCCAGTTGCTTTGGGGTAATGCTTCACCCCAAGCCAATAGCAAAGTCTTTTTTCCCCCAAAATTTTTATGTGGGTACTTATGTTTTTGGTTATAAGTGTTTAACTCTTAATCTTCAGTTTCCTTGCCTATAAATTGGGATATAAAGAAAAGAAGTAAAAAACCTATAGTAAAGTGCTGAGAACCTAGTAAACATCCAAAAAGTGTTGGCTTTCTTCTCCCCATGCTTGCGCCCAGCCCAGTGGTTCACTGTGGCCCTGAACTCTAGGGCGAAATGTGCACGAGGCCTGTAGGATGTTGGAGTCTGGGCCCCATGGGACTGCCGGCCTTGGTGGTGTCATGGTCCAGCCAAGGTTAGATGCTGACTGCGGTGGATTCAAAAATTTTATTTTACTGGCTTGCCCAGGAAAGATCTGGAATCCCTTGTGAATGATCCACAGGAATCTAAATCATTAGGAGACCTGAATGCTAATTTATTATTACAGTTTATGCCAAAAAACAACATTGCTGAGTAGACTAGAAGACTTACACTGACCAGAGAAGTCTCTTTTTGGAAGGGAAAACAGCTTGGGAAACCACATTAAGATCAAGTTTCACAGGAAGCAGAGAGACAAGCAAAGGCGGTTGAATTGACCCATCACAGGACTCCCACCGCAGTAGTCTCCTTCATTTTGGCTCTTTGGGTCTCCTTTAGCGGCACCATCACAAGCCAGGGCCACTTCTCTGAATGAACTCAAGATGCTCCCTCTTCACGCAACGGACACTGGAAATTCTGCAGGGTCGTGTCCCTAGAGCTATGTGACTCCCTGTCCCCAACAGCGCTGCAACCTAGCATTTCTCCCTTCCAGGGCAGACAGTGAACTTGGTAAACATGCATAAACCTCTCTGAGCCATGTTCAGGGCTGCCGTGTGGATGAGGCAGCTGAGGACGGCAGAGACAGGGGGTGCCTGGTTGGGTTCCCTCCCTGCCTCCTGCACACAAGGCTTCAGTACAGGCTTGTCCTCACCAATGGAGGGAAAATCTGTGATTGTCAGTGGCTGACTAGGCTCTGTGTAGACCTAACCTCCTTTGTACATTTGTCTTGATTATTATCACCTTTCCTGTGACTTTTAACACATGACAGTTCTTAAATGGGCAGTTGCTTTTGGGATGAATTGGGTTTTTAGGATGACTGCTGCTTCATGCCAGCCAGGCAAGTCCCCCATAGATGTGTTCTCTGCACATCCATGGGGGCATGGGCTCCCTCTGGGATAAACTCTTGTTGACCCCTGAGTCCAGCAATGGTCTGTAGCCCCCATCTTCTTGCTTCATTTTCTGAGTGTGTCTCTTCCTGACTGTGTCCTGAGAGTCAGAAAGTCCTGTGCCCCACAGAATTTGGGTTTGTTGCCTCCTCCAAGCTTTCTGAAGCCCACTCTCCTCTAGTATTTTCCTGCCATATAGGGCCCTGTCTGTTCTCCCTTTGGCTCTGGGCCCCTGCTCCCTGGTACACTCTTGTGGCCTCTCTTGGTACCCATCACCAGCACCCTTTGCAGATAGCATTGGTGCCCAACTGCAGTCCCATGGGAAGTGGGGACATGTTTGGTGTTAAACATAGATGCCTTCGAGATCTCATCCATGACTGCTGGCCTTCTTTGTCTGCTTCCAAACCTCCATCTCCCACCCCACACTGGATCAGGCACAGTTTTTGTATAAGGTTTCTCAGTGCTAGGGAGCCCTAATGAGGTAATTTGCTCAGACCTTGAGATAACAGTAACGTGGATTCTCATGGCGCCTTTCATCCAAGGACCTCCTGACACTCCAGTGTTATCTGATCGCAGCTTGGAGAGTGCCATAACCCCTATGATTAGCTCCACCTCACATGCATGACACTGTGGCCCTGAGAGACGGGAGGGCAGTTAAGGCTGGCACTGGGACAGGATTCCTGGGCTTCTCAGATCTGCATCCTGGGCAGGAAGCAGGAGAACAGCAGGGATTTCTGAAGGATGAAGGGGCTGGGCCAAGGTTTGCTGACGTCTGAATCACTTTGCACTGAAGCTTAAAAACCCAAAGTGTGAGGGTCAAGTGATGGCCAGGTCGCGGTGGTTGGTGGACTCAGGCAGAGTTATGAGACACAAAACTTCCCTCCTTTCTGTTCTCCAAACCCTGCCTGCCCTTCCTTTAGCCAGCAACAAAGTGCAAGCCCCAGCCACCATTCCAGTTTCACGGGGCGTGTCCAGAGATGAACAGTTGGGATGATGAGGGGGCGTCTCACTGTGCTGTCATGAATGGTTGAAGGACTTAAGACTTCAGGTTTAGAGGAGAGAGCCCAGAGGCTGCAGAACCAGAGCTGGTCAATGAAAGTTACTGGGAGGCCACTTTTGGCTCAATAAAGATGGAGCATTGAATAATCAGAGCTGTTTTAAAAGAGAAAGGGCTCCCATTGCTGGGAGCAAGCTCCCCACCACTGGCGGTGACCAAGCAGAGGGAGGGTACTGCTAGGCAGGGCTGTTGTAGACGGAGCGATGCAAGGGCTTTCTGGTTGATGCGCCCCGTCCCTCTCTCCTTGGGTCCCTATTGCCTGTCCATGGGTGAGTTGAGTTCAGTGGCATCTTGAGGTTCCAGGGAGAGTGTATTGGACTGAGAGAAAAATATCTATCAATGAGGAAGAGGAGTGAAGCCCTCTCTCTTCTCTGTCCCTGCTAGAGGCTATTGGGTGTCTTGTGAGGATGACCTAAAGTTTTGTTTTTTGTTTTTCTTTTATTTAAATAAAAATAAGAAAAGCCAAGGGAAAAATCCTCACCGAGCCCCTCAGTCCCCCCTGCTTTCCAGGCTTGGTCCTCCTCTTGCTGTCACATTCCCCACCCCACTCTCCTCACTCTTCTCTTCCCTTGCTGTGTTTCTCCTTCTCTCCCTTCCTCCCTTCCTCCCTTCCCCCTCCTTTTTTCCTCTTTCCTTCTTTCTTTGTTTCCTTTCTTTTTCCTTACGGAAGTGCTAAGTGCATGGGTATATTTGTATTGTTGAAATAACAACAATAGCATAGATTAAAATTCCTCTTGACCACCGTCCCTCCAATTCCCAGGCTCTTCTCTAGAGGCGGTCCCTGTTTTTACTTTGGCATCCTTTCAGAACACACACACACACACACACACACACACACACACACACACACACACAGAGATACGTACCATACCTGCCCTTCTGAAGTTTTCTTGTTCCTTTTAACACCTTGTCTCAACAGTATTCCCACGCCAGGTCATATGGAACTCCCCATTCTTCATAAAAGCCCACACTATGCCATAGTGCAGCTAAAGATGATTTATTTAACTATTTCTGTATTGATGGACCTTTCAGGTGTTTCCGATTTTTCCTTATTTTAAACAATGCTGTAGTGTCAGCCTTTGTGCTCATACATGAGTTTTTGTGTATGATAGTTATCTAGTATGAAGATTGCTAGGCTGAAGGATGTGCATCCTTAAATTCCAGCAGATATTGCCAGCAATTACCCTCCATTTACACGTCCTCTCACAGGGTATGAGAGTACCTGCCTTCCTACATCATTACCAATGTTTGACAGCTGCCCAACAGTGAGAGCCCCCTGGCATCCACCTGGGCTGCCTGGTGCAGCAGTGAGTTCCCGGTGTCGGAGGGCATAGGCCAGGCGAGGGAACCCCTGCTGGAGGCATTGGAGAAAGGGACTCCTGAGGTGGCGAGAAGGCTGAGCCAGGTGGCTTCTGAGGTCTTCCAACAAGAGGCTGTAGGAGTCTTTGAAAGGTTTTGCACGAACAAAGAGCATTCCTGTCACCTATACTCCAGTGTTCACCCAACAGGGAGCTGAGGTGAGCTTGTTTCTGTCGTTTCTTTAGGTCAGCTGAAGCTGTCCATTGAAGCCCGGGACCTTGTTCTGCTGCTCCACAGTGAGTATGGCCTCGTGCAGGCTCACCAAGGAAGGGCGGCCACTCAGACTCCTGCCTGGAGCCAGGGTCGGGGGAGGTGTCACCATGGGCCAAGGCCTCTTTTCTCATGTTCGTACAGCATCCCGCCATGTGTACATTGAAAAATGTGGGTACTCTCTTGGGGATCTTTCTACAGAGGCAGCCCTGGGCCTGCCCCTGGTGTGTCTGGAGTCCACTCGGTGGGCCTTTTTCTTCAGCAGGCTAGAGCTGTCCTCAGGCACCTCAACACCATCCTTGGCTCCCCCAGAATAGGGCCACAGAAGAGCTTTGCTAGCCTTCCTTCCTTCTTTCATTCATCCTTTCTTCTTCTGTTTCCCTTTTCTCATTCATTCATTTATTCATTCATTGATGGGCAGCAGTGTCACTGGTAAGATCACAGTCTTTGTAGCCAGACCACTAGAATCTGAATCCTGGCTCTGATAGTTTACTTGCTGAGTGACCTTGAGCAAGCTCAGTTTTCTCATATGTCAAAGGATAGTGGTAATAGTGTCTATCTTCAGGTTGTTACAAAGATTGAATTAATATTAGTAATGTGCTTAGAACAGTGCTGAGCATGTAGTATACCCTGTATAAGTGTTTGTTAAATAAAGTAGAAAATAACGATTGAGCATTGGCGGGACACCATGGAGAAGCACCTACCGATGTCTAGGTGGTGCTGATGGGATGCCAGGGAAGACTTGCCAAAGCGGGTGATGTCCACACTCCATCCTAAAGGAGGAACAGGCAGGGGGTGTGGGGGAACTCCATGCAGGGGGAGTGGCAAGTACGAAGGCCTGGGGGTCAGAGAGAGCAGGGTGAATTTGAAGGGCTTTCCAGCATGACTGGGGCACAGTACAGGGGGATTTTGTACTTTACCCATCCATTTATCCATTTGTTTGTCCTTCCATCTGCACATACACAGTTACTGAGCTTCTGTCATGGCCCCCACTGCCTGCACTCTTCTGTTTAGCCCCAAAGGCCCTGCCTGTCTCTCCAGCCTCCCTGGCTCTTGCTGTGAAAGGTGCCCTGTACCCACTTTCTGTCCAGCTACTTGCACCCCTTGAATGCATCTGCTTGCCCATGCCTCAGTGCCTTTGCACCACTATTCAATGTGTTTAGAATAATCTTCCTTCTTTTTTGAACTCCTTTTGAAAAATAACTCTCCTTCACTTTGATTTTGCAAGAAACATACCTGCCTTAATCATCACTAAGAGTCAGGAAGGAAGGCTCATTTTGCCTTATTTTTTTGCCCTCCAGGCATCACCCCTCCCCCTCCCCCGACCCACCTGTCTGGGCTGGGTTTGTTGCTTCCTCCTTTGTGTCTTCACCACAGCCCTGACTACACTGTGCTTCCCTGTGACTGGCCTTTCCACCATACTGGGAATGCAGGCAGGGCAGGGGCCAGGTCTGCCTCACTGCCACTGGTGGCCAGAGAGACCCAGGAGGTCATCAGGCCTGGATCCTGCCCTCGAGGACACCCTCGAGGGGAGGGATGCACGCAGGAAGAGTAACCAGGATACCGGGCAGAGTAGAGCAGCAGGCGCCTGGAATCCTCCGGTCTTGGCCATGGGGGCCCAAGGTGAAGTTCCCAAGGACCAACAGAAGGGTGTTCTTTGCCTGCCAGGGCCTGACTCCAGCTGTGCAAACAGTTTTTGCAAAATGCATCTTGGCCTCCACCACTCCATTTGTCCTGCACAGTTTGCTTTGGCTTCACCCCAGTCTCAAGCCCTTCAACCCTTCCAGCCTATCCCCACTTCTTCCTTTGGCTCCCCAGGCCTCACACCTCAGACTACTGGGAGCTCTGTCTGAGCCGAACCAAACAAAAGAAAATAGAAAAGAGGCTCAGTTCTCTCGGGGCTGTTGTCTGATTTCTACAGACCTCAGGCAAATGGGCAATGCCTGTTTTCATGACCACACCTGCACCCACTCCACGCCTATCCTTTGCCTTTATTTAGTTATTTTTTTCTTTAGCAAACATTTGTTTAGCAGTTATAATACTTGTCAAGCACTCTACAACATTATCTCATTTAATTGGCCCAGCTGCCATGTGAAATGCATGTTATTATCACTAACCCATCAAAAATGGCAAATTCAGTCTCAGAGAGGCAAAGCAACTCTCTCTAGCTCTCATGGTTAGTAAGTGGTACAACTGGGTCTGTCCACCTCTGGAACCCAAGCTTGTGACTGCTGTGTTATACTGTCCCTCGGCTAGAGCACAGCTCATGTGCTCCCTGCTCATGCAAGTCCTCCAGCTTGGCCTCTTCCTTCCCAGAAGACAGTCGTATGTGTTAAGAGGAGCTCTGGACTGGGAATCAAGAGACATGAGTTCTAAATCCAACTGTCATTCCCAGTGCTCCATGATTTGGGGCAAGTTCCTATCTTTGGGTTTCCCTCACAGCCTCATTTTCTCCATTAAATGAGGGGTTGGACTCAAATAAATTTTAAGTTCCCTTCCAGCTGTAAGATTCTAGGAATCGAACACACTCTGTAATGCCTTGGTGAGGGTGCTGCCAGAGGATGAGAGAGGGTGGGAATGGCCTAGACCAGAGAGGGGTTAATATCCAATGGTTGTCAATGGTCATTATGCAGATTAAGGGCCTGGTCGCAGGGGCCATAGCTCTACTGCTCAGAGATAGGCCTTTCTTTTCAGATCTCTTAATATATGTGGGTGTGTATGTCTATGTTTGTGCATGTATATATATTCCCATCATCCACCCTAACATTTTCATTCTCTTTTAGTCATAGAAGGTAAAGGCCTGATGAACAGAGAGCCTGGCGCCTGTGATCCCTATGTGAAGGTATATGATGGGGCTGGAGGTGGGGTGGGGATAATGAGGGGCCATGTCACTGGGCTGAGTTCCAAGATCCCAGCATACCTGTGGGCCTGGGGCCATTTGAGATGGTGGCTGCCATCTCATTCATTTGGTCAGCAGGCATTTATTAGACACAGTGATGAGACTCTGTGCTAGGGTAGACCCCTTCCCTTAGCCTGGCTTGGTCCCTTGGGCCTTCTGTAAGAGCCAGACTCTTAAGGGTGATCTTGGTCATCCATATAGGTGGGCACAGTGAGTGTGTGGATGACTGATATCCACAGACAATCCCAAGCATTCTTGTGAAAAGCAATGTCTTCACCCCTTTCCTCCCAAAACTAGAGATGGAATGGTCAGGTTTGGGCAGTAGAGTAGAGGGAATGTCCCTGAGGGCTGGAAAATCCTTCTGGGTTAGGCCCTTGCCATGAAGCCAGAGGTCCTGCGGGGGCAGGGATCTACTTCCAGCAAGAGCCAAAGGCCAGGCCTCCTGGAGAGTGGCAGCTGGGATGCAAGGTGCAGGCCTTGGTGCGCCCCTCAGCATTCCTCCTGAAACCCCTGGGCAGGTCAGAGGCCCCTGTGGGCAAGGACTTGATTGGGAGCGGGGGTGGGTCCCTGAGGCAGGGAAAGAGCAGCATTGTGGCCAAAGCATGGATTTGGGGGCTTAGCAGGAGGCTGACCTGGAGCTCTTGTGAAGGGAGCACTCAGCAGCTGTTGGGAACATGGAAGAGAGGAGGCCTTTTGCTTTCGGAGACACCACTCTGCTTAGAGGGAGAGCAGACATGATAAAGTTGTATCCCATCTCTAGCTGGGCCATGGCTACCTCCTTAGTACCACCCACCCTGAGGCGGTGTCCTGGCATCTGACTGCAATGCCTCTGGCCCTGGCTTCCTTGTTCCTTTCCAGCATCTAATAGGGTCTCCATTTGTCCTCTGCAGAGGCTGATTTGAGGGACTAGGAGACCTTTAACTTGGAGATGTGCAGGGTCAGCTGCTGGGCTTAGGTGATTACATGGCCCTGAGATGAGCTAATGCTTACTTTTTTCTTCAATTCAAGATGTCTTTGATCCCTGAAGATAATCGAATCTCCCATCAGAAGACGCAGACCATTCCAGACTGCAGAAACCCAGCTTTCCATGAGCACTTCTTCTTGTAAGAGTCTGGTGCAGCCGGGCCCTAGAGAGGAGAGGGAAGGAGTGCTTATTTGGAAACAGCTCTGTTTGCCAAATCTAGAACTAGATCTAAGCAGAAAAACAGTGACTTCTAAAGGACGTCTTTGTTTTCCCATGCACTGGTGTCCTTGCATCCCTGGCATCAGGCCTAGCAGTGAGGTCCGCAGTGATAAGGTATCGCTGGGCCGGTTCTCACAACTGAAATGCCCAGCCTGGGGCTGGCAGCCCCTGGAAAGAGTAGGCAGCTTCCCAGTGTGCCTTGGGCCAGGCTTTCTCTTTTAGCAGAAGGAATTTTCCAAGCTGAGGGATGTTTTGCCTCCCCGCCCCCCTTTTTATTTAAACTTGCTAACCTCTCTGAGCCTTGGCTTCCTTATTTGTAAAATGGGGCTAATAATAGCACCAACCTCAGAGCACTGTGAACTGTAAATGGGACCCTGTAACCCAGCACCCGGCAGAGTGGCAGCTGCTATGGTTATTATTGTTATTTCTTTCCCCATCTCTGAACTCTGGGGCCAATGGGAAGGTAATGGACATTTTATATTTTCCTATTAGTGAAAATTAATAGTAATATTTTGGGTTTTTTCTCACCGTGCAAGGTAATTTTGCTTATTATAGAAAAACAGAAAATACAGATGAGTGAAAAGAAGAAAATAAAAAACACCCATAGCCTTGCTACTCACAGACAGAGCTGCCTTGCCGGTGTTTCTTTTCAGATCGTTTAACTTGTGCAGGTGTGTGTGTCTGCATGTATGTGTGTGTGTTTGTGTGTGTATGTTTACAAAAATGGAATTGTTTTATAATAGTGTATTGTAACCTCCTTTTTGTCCTTAACGATGTAATGTAAGCTCTTTTATGCATGTGAGTACTCATCTCTCATACTATTTGTGCCGTAGTCTATTTACCCAGCTGTTTAGGTTATTTCTAAATTTTTGGGATTATGACTGACTCCATGGGTCTGGCCTGGAGCTCAGCCCTGCTGACATGCTGATTGTCTGATTTTCTTCGCAGTCCTATCCAAGAGGAGGATGATCAGAAGCGTCTTCTGGTTACTGTGTGGAACAGGGCCAGAGAGCCCAGGTGAGGAGAACTGCTGAGCTGGAGGGAGACTCTGTTCTGGGATAGCAGTGGCAGCCAGCATACAGCAGGGCCTCGGTCAGTGCTCGCTGGATAAATGAATGGTAGTGGCAGCACTAAATTGGAGAGGCTGCCACCCCTAAGTCCCCATCACTCCAGGTGATGCCAAGGACTGTGTTATCAATGGGCATTTGCTGAGTTCTTGGTAGCAACAAGGCACTGTGTGGGCCACTGGGGATGCCAACCAGCCTACCTATGGCTTCTGCCTTCAAGGTGCCCATGTTCAGACAGGGACACCAGGCACATGGAGATAAATTACAGTAACAATGTGCACATACTCAGTTCCACAGGCCTCTGAGCACCATGAAAAATAGGCCTGTTTCTCTCCTAGTAACCACTGTACCTAGTGCCTAGCACATAGACATTTAATAAATATTGGTTCCTTTAGGAATGAAATGAGCAATAAGGACAGTTAAGTGTGGGCAGAGGGAGAGTTCACTGTGGGCTGAGATGATCAAGGAGGGCTTCATGGAAAAAGTGGGATTTTGAACTTGGGCAGAGATTAAGAATAAGACAAGGAGAGAAGGTTGGAAAGGGATTCCAGGCAGAACACAGCACGAGCAAAGGCAAGGAGGTAGGAATATGCGTCGTGGGCTCAGGCTGCTGTGAGGTGGCCAGTTTAGGGGGAGCAGAAGTTTTGTGTAGGAGAATCCAAACAGGCTGATCTTGCAGGCAGTGCACAGCATAGGAGGGCAGATGTGGTCATCGGTGATGGCGGTTAGTACAGAGCAGCGGGTGGGTGTTGGGCAGGCGAGCCTGAGAATTGGCTGCTAAGTGAGAGCAATCAACTGCCATGGCCCACTGTGAACAGCAGTGGCTTATTTAGCTGGTGCAGCCTAAGGGATCTGGGAGACCCTGTGGCCAGTATCATTTGTTGAGCAATCAGAACTATATGGTGGCTTAAAATCAGCACAACTTACCCTCTTAGACCTGGAAAATATTTTGGGGTTGATGTTTTTTAGTACCCTACATTTCATTAGCTAGTGTACTTTTTAAAGTTGGGCCTTATTCAGCCTTCAAAATGCAGGATTTTTCTTTTATTAGAGCGTCTACTTTTTATCATAGAGTGGTGCTCATGGTATTATAGACCTCATCCATCCATCAAGCTACCATTTGCTAGGTACCAATGTAGCAATAACATTCTGGGTCTTGGGGGCATCAGAGACTGTCCTGCTCTCAGGAGGATCACCAATAGAGACTTGGGGGTGTGAGCAAGGAGGGGGATATCACATTAATCACCAGAGCAATCATTTATTGGGTTCTGACCTTGAGCCAGGGGTTAATAGGGCATTATCTCATTTGATTCTTACAACAACTCTAAGAAAAGTATGGTTTTGTCCTAAGTTTTCAGAAGAGAAAACTGAAGCTAAGAAAGGCTAGGAACTTGACCAAGGTCACACAGCCAGTGAACAGTAGAGCTAGGATGGGAACCCAGGCAGTTGGACCCCAGAGTTCTTACTCTCGACACTGTATTGCCTTATGGGTGCACGAGCAAAAGGACAGAAGAAAGAGCCAGTAGAGTAGAGGGGGCAGGGCAGAGCAGGGATGGGGTGAGGAGGGATCTGCAAACTCATCGGTGTTGCTGGAGGGTCAAGTTCAAAGTAGGGACTGGCTAGAAATTAGATGAAGAGTTTGGCATAAGCCAAATCAGATGATCCTGTAGGTTCTCTTTGGAGTGGGCTTTCTCCTAAGGGACATTGGTTCCTAATCCTGAATATGCATCAGAATCCACCTGGGATGCTTGTGAGAAACACAGGTCCCCAAGTGCCACATCAGATTGATTAAATCTAAATCTTCATGGGCCAAGCTGAGGAATCCGCATTTAAACAAGTTCGCAGGGTGAACCCTGTGCAGCCACTTTGATGTTCAGGAATCTGTTTGGCCGCTGGGAGATACTGAAGGGTGTTGAGCCAGGAATAACAGATGCACATTCTGGATCTATCACTTTGGTAGGTCTTTGGAAAGTTGGGGTAAGAGAGAGGCTTTGGGGATAGAGAAGAGGGAAGCAGACTAAGGCCATCTTTAGGAGATTGAATCAATAGTACTTAGCAGTGATTTGGCCGTGAGAGCAGTGGGAGAAGTCAAGGGTGACTCCTGGGTGGCTGGTGGTGTCCCCAACTAAGACAATGTACTGGAGGGGAAGGTGAATCAGCTTGGCATGCAGCTTGGCATACAGGTGCCTGGAGAGCAGCCCCGTGAGTGCTGTGTAGGGGGGCTTGCTCTTACCAACCTGGAGCTCAGAGGGAGAGAGGTCTGTGCCAGTGGTAGAGACTGGGAGCCATGACTATGACGGCAGTGGCTGAAATTCTGAGCAGGCGAGACCACCCAGGAACAGCACTGAGTATCAGGGACCAAGGGCCAGAATCCGATCTTCAAAGGGACAGGCAAATGAAGGGAAAGCCCTGAAGGAGACAGCGGAGGAGTGCCAGAGAGGTGGCGGACATCCGGCGAGCCCACTGGGTGGAAGCAGACCCCGAGCCTTGGGGGGAGCCACGTGTTCCACCGTGGTCTCCCTTCCTGGAGAACAGACTGAAGGGCCAGAGCTGCCGGCACAGGAGCCAGTCGTGTGGATCACGGCTTTCAGGAAAGAAAGCGAGGCCGGGGAAAGTGAGTCAGCGTGACGGGGCAGTGTGTTCACTTGTTGCCTATTTTGGGAAAGTGAGATTGCTTATTAAACAAAGCACAGCCAAACTCACGATCCCAGGCCCAGCCCAAAGCTCAAGAGGGACAGGGCAGGCTCAGAGAGGCCTGCCTGCGGAGGACAGGGCCCCGCCAAGCTGTCAGCACCACGGGGCAGGCGCAGCCTCTGTGTGCTCTCCGTGGACCCTCCCCTGTATCGATCCGTTCTGAGCGAGAAGGCCTCTGAGTTGGAGGAGGCAGACAGAGCGATTGCAGGAAACTCCGGCTCTGCTGAACACTCTCAAATCAAATTGTGCTTCTCTGAAGGACGGACATTCAACTTATCAACATGAAAGACAATTACGGAAGGAAGGAAACCAACATTTACTGAACTCTTCTCTGTGCCAAGCACTTTACATACATTATCTCATTTTATCCTCATAATAACCCTGAGAGGTAGGAGTTATTATTGTCCCTCTGAAGAGAACAGAAAACTGAGGCTTAGGAAGCCTAAGCCTTGAACTTGCTCGAGGTTTTACAACAGCTCATATTTATTAAGCACTTACTGTGTGTGGACATTAATGTAAGCACATGCCATACATTTTCTAATTAAGACTTGCACCACCACATCAGGCAGGTATTATTATTATTGTTGCTCTTTTACAGGTGAGGAAACAGGCACAGAGAGGTTAAGTAACTTGCCCAAGGTAACACAGCTAGGATGCAGTGAAAACAAGATGCAAATCCAGGCAGTCTGGCACCAAGCCTGTGTACTTGTAACCGCATTACAGCACACTCGACTGCCTCACGTGGGTTATAAATGTCTCCAAAGCCATCCTTTTAATGTGTCAGTACGCCTCCTCTCCAGGCCTCGGGCTGCTTTTCTTAGCGTTCATCGTGTAGTTTTCTATAAATCATTCAGCCAAATGTGTGGTGGTCACATTTTGACCTATAGGTGATAAAAGGGAAGCATCTATGTCACGAATTCTCACGATCCTTCCAGTGATGGCTGTAAACTTGTGTTAGAGACGTAAGATGATCTGCAAAGAAGTTCTGGGGAAGGGCTGGATGATTTCAGCTCATTGTGGTGATCACGGTGGGAGGTGAGGAGAACCAGGCCTCAGAGCAGGAGGTTTTGGCTTTGCTGTGACTTGCCATGGTCAGTCCCTTCCCTGCTCTGGGCCTCCGTTTCCTTGTCTGTAAAATGCAGTGATTTCTAAGCTTTCTTTCAGCTTCAAGGTTCTGTGAGTTTCTTTTTTTTTTAGTTATAGACATTTTCAAATAAATGCAAAGGTAGAAGTATCGTATAAGAAAGCCTCGTAGACCCATAGCCCAGTTTCATGAATTGTCGATATCTGGCCGATCTTATTCCATCTATGCCCCGCCTTCTTTCCTCTCCTCCACTGACTTATTTTAAAGCAAATCCCAGACATCATCTCATTTCGTCATATATCTTTCTCAAAGATGACTTAAAAAAAACATAACTGTGATGACATTGTCCCACTTAAAAATTAATAGTAATTCCTCAATATCATTGAATATGGAACTAAGCTATTTAAAAGTTCTGTTTGATGATATGGTGAAAGCCAAACTGAAGATTCTAGTATCAATCATAGCGTTTTCAGAATTTGTAGCCAGAGAACAGTCTTGGAGAAAATTGTAATGTTATGTACTAAGTTAAAAAGTGCATATATATATATATGTATAAATAATTAAAGAACATAATGTTTTATGTTGTTAGTAGCTACATTTACAGAAGATCTGCTTGCTACGTGCCCTGCACTGTCCTGGGTGCTGTAAGTGTACTCTCTCCTTTAATCCATTTTATAAACAAGATCTCAGTGCCAAGTACAGTGGCCTAATGTCTGAAAGCTTGTGACCAGTGATGGATACCGAGCTTAAGGAAAAAAGTGAATGGAAAATAAGTGTTCAATTTAAGCCACCAAATTAAAAATAAATTAAGATTAAATGGTGTAATGCTATAAGGCCCCTGAGAGAGAATTAAAGTACATTTCCTCAAAAGTAATGCATTTTTTCATCTTGCAGTGAGTCTACCACCCTAGGCTCAAAAGTAAACTGAGTACTATTCTCCATGTGTGCTGCATGAAGTTACCGCTGAGCCTTTGTACTGGCTGTTCCCTCTGCCCAAAATGCTCTTCCTTTCATTCTCTCTGGCTCAAGACATTAGGCCTTCTTCAAGCATCTCAGCCCTGAACTACCTCTTGCACCCCCAAGCCTTCAGAATTTGTTGCCTGCACTGTTCATCTGTCAGTCTCACCCTGTCTTGTGACATCCCCTGTATTGCTGTCTTGAACTGCTATTTAAATTCCTGCATGTTTGTTTTGTTTCCTTAACACTGCAGCTCCTTGCCCAGTGCCTGCCAACCATAGGCATGATGGATTTATCCATTTGTCAAGCCTTCACTGGGTGCACCAACCCAGAGCTCAGGCCTTGGCAGTCAGAAGTAACCAAGGCTTGGTTCTGGAGACATTGCACCTAGTGAAATTTCAGGCAGTCGCCCTGAGGGTCACCCTGGAGGGTGAGCACTGGTTCCTAAGTTTATAAACTGAGTGCTATATTGCCGTGTACTCGAGTTGCTTGTAAAAGAAATCTTTCTTCCTCCAAAGGTTTTTCAAAAGCAGGCTTAAGAAATAGCTAATTGAAGAACACTTAGAGGTTCCTGCTTATGGACATTAATTGTGGCAATTTACTCTGCCTGAATTATCGTGAAATCATTGGAGGCCCCTTAGCAGGAAGCAAAGCTCAAGGGAGGCTATTAACCATTTAACATTCTCTAAGCACCAAGGAATGACAATTCCACTTATTGAAGAGCAGGGAGAGGCAGCCGAGCTAATGCATCGGCCTGAAGGTTTAGAAAGTTTCAGCCATACCTAGTTAAAAGAAAAGTGTACAGCAAGGCAGTGTGGGCACCTAGATACCAGCTGAATGTGTTGAAAAAATTAAGTCAGTATGAGGACTTTGGCAAAATCTTGACAAAACTTTTCTGGAATGGCAGCTCAGGTTGGTGTCTTCTCCTTATGATGGTCACTGCAACTGCCTCCTGTTAGTGCTGACTTGGCCACTTCCCAAGAGGAAGGAGACTTGGTTTTGGCAGTGGGCCGGGGAGGTACGTGTGGAAGGGCCGCTTTATTGGGGTGACTGCACTGTCCTTTTTGAATAGACTAACATGGCCCTGTATGATGAGATGGGTAAGGGAGAGGGCGGCAGA
The DNA here is from genome assembly GCA_004363605.1 of Indri indri. NCBI lineage: Eukaryota > Metazoa > Chordata > Mammalia > Primates > Indriidae > Indri > Indri indri. The sequence goes on along the minus strand of RJWJ010001644.1, from coordinate 27,182 downwards.
TGGAGCCAAGGTTGAGGAAATGGGAGCAGGAGGAGTGGTAGAGTGAAAGCAGCTGTTGAGAGACAGCCAGATGTAGAGGCTTCAGCCCCACGGACGTGAGTCAGAGTGTGGATTTGCAGGCAGGAGGGCCAGATTTGAGAACAAGCCCCCAGCATTCTGCATCCTCACCCCTCACTCAGCTTGGCTGCCTTTGAGAAGCTGGTTTTGTTTTGCTTAGGACTGTCAGGTGGTAAGCTGCCACCCCTCCTGGAGAATCCAAACAGTATGTATTTGTAGAGCCCTCTAGACCACTGGTCTTTGACTGGGGCAGGCATTGGAGGGTGCCCTGCAGGGTCCCCTGGAGAGCTTTTTCCAGGCTCCCATGCCTGGACTGCACCTTGGAGCACAGATCTCAGACAGGCTGTTCAAGGGGTTCTGCGGCACACTCCTGGTTAGAACTACTGCCCTAACACAGGCCCCCTTGGAGCAGGTTCCTGGGAGGCCCACCTCCAGGGAGTTCACTACCCACCCTACAGCCCGTTTCGTCTTTGACTTCGATATTGTGCCTTCTACAGGACTCGCCAATTCTCTCATCCATGCGGGTCCTTCAGATATTGAAGTCAACCGCCAGGGTTATGTTGCAGTCTAAATATCCATGATGTTTCCTGATTGGCAGTTATCAAACCAACCTATGAAGGAGTCTAAGTTGGGAGTGTGGTAAGCGAGAGGAGAACAGGAAAAAAATACACAAAGCTTTAGTGTTAGGCTGGAGCTGGGTGTGGTATAATAGAAGTACTTAAAAGTACATTGATACTGGGTTTCATCCCCCTGATTACAAAATTAGTGCTTGGTCCCTGTGAAAATTTGAAAATAGTGAAAACCCGAAGAAGAAAACAAAAATCCTTAATAATCCCACCTACCAGATACATCCACTATTAGTATTTTTGTGGGCGTCTTTCTCATTAAACTCCAGCTTTGTAAACTTCCTTTTCTCTAACAATAGCAAGATTATTTTTTGCATTTTATAAATATTAATCTATGCCATCACTATTAAAAGCCGCCAAGCATTTGTCAGTCCCTGACTGTTGGACATTGAGGCTCCAACAGTGGACATTCTCCAGGATCTCTGAATTCCTCTTAGCCAGTTTAAACCCAGTCCTCACTGTAGTCTGCATTCCTTGCGAGGCCTGACCCTGGCTCATGCCTACCTGCCCCACCGGCAGCCAGGTCAGATTGGTCACAGTGACTTTGTGTGTCAGGTTGGTTTGCACCTTGATTTGGAGCCATCTAAGAACTGCCCAGGTCCTGCCTGTGCCTGACACAAAGCTTGAGCTTGAGGTCCCATAACTTTTCTCCCCCAAAACTGAGCACCACCAACTGATGGGGGAGCTGAGATTCCTTGTGGGGACCAGCTCTTCAGATTTACCCAGCACCAGAGCAGCTAAAACCCACAAAGCAGTTCTGAGCTTCTGAGGTCTGTGGAGGAGTGTGCACCAAGGCCTGGGAGGCCTGAGTCCTCCCCAAGCCCCCATCCTGACTGCTAACTAGTCCTGTGACCTTGTGGGGGAAGCAACTCTGGGCCTCCAGTTTTTCCTCTGTAGAATGGAGATGGTGACTCCTCTGTACCACAACTCACAAAGTCAGAAGAATCAGACGAGACGATGCACATAAAAATGCTTTGTAAATCGCAGTGCATCAGGCAAACCTATATTATGTTTGATAATCAACCTCCCCATATAGCCCAACAAAACATGCTGACTCAAACCTCTGTTGATCTCCCAGACAGGGTGGACTCATTGGCTGCATGAGCTTTGGGGTGAAGTCCCTTCTGACTCCAGACAAGGTAGGTCCTAGGGAAGCTTCTAGCAGTGTCATCCCACCTGGGCCAGGGCTGGTACAGGCAGGCTTTGTTTGGAAGCCCTGGGGTGAGGCTTCTGTCTATGAGTTGGTGCCCCACTGAGACAGGTGCCCAGTGGCCTGAGTAGCAGCACTGTGTCACCTGCCTAGCTGAGGGTTTGGGTCCCCTTTTTCTTTTGTCTTATGAGAGAGCAGTTGTTAGGCAGCCCCCAGTCCTCCCAGGAAGTTCTGAGTCTGGGGTCTGCTGTTAAGGACACTGGCAAGTCCCTTGGGGCCCAGAGCACTCCTGGGCCTGCCCTGGAAGAGGAGGGCCAGGTGCTTCTTGTGGCCCACTCCAGGGAGCTCTTGATGTATCTACCAGGTCTGATATTTCTGGGTCTAGCAGGGAAGGAGCGAGCAGCACCATCCTCTGTGGAGCGTTCCTTTAGGCTGGTGAGGACTCTGGGAGCTAGAGACCCCTGCCTCTGGGTCACGAGTCCCTTATCCATCTCTACTCTGCACCGCACCCCCAGACTGGAAGATGGTGAGCAGGGGAGGGAGCCACTCTTTTCACACGTCCCTGGAAATGTCCTGGTGGCCTGCTGTGTGGCCCTGCCACCAGCTTTGAGTCTAGAAGTGCAGTCTGGGGCAGATGTGAGGACCCCTTATCCTGCACATGGGTCCCCAGGGTCTCTTGTCCACAGCCTCGGCTTCATTCCCTTGGGAAAAGCCGTTTCCCCTGGAGACTGCTCGGGAGCCTCAGGATGCCCACTTGTTGGCTTCTCCATCCCTCTTCCACTCCCTCCCCTCTGTTCCCTCAACGAACATTTATTTGGCTCCTACTGTATGTCAGCACAGTGCTAGGCACATCAGAGAGCCTGTGCACAGCCTAGTGGGGAAGGCAGGCAGGCAAGTAGATGGTTGTTCTCCAGGGATAAGAAGCCATGGGAAGTGGCAGAGGGGAGAGCCAGCTCTGCCCGGAGCCTCAGGGGAGGCTTCCTGGAGGTGCAGGTGTAGCAGGTGTAGCAGCCTTGGGGCGAGGAGGCTTGAGTGTCTGCCTCTCCTGAGGGAGGGTGGCCAGCTGCTACTTTTTGAGGGTGGCTCTCTGACCTGTGCCCTATGTCTCCTTTCTGAGCATGTCATTCCTTCTCTCGTGACAGGAGATCAGTGGCTGGTACTACCTTCTGGGGGAGGACCTGGGCCGGACCAAGCACCTGAAGGTGGCCAGGCGGCGACTGCGGCCACTGAGAGATGCATGTACATCCCTTTCAGCTTCCTTTCCCAAGACCTCCCCCTCCCTCCCTTCCTGTGTGGTGGCATCAGGCCCTGTGTTTGGTGACCCCTGCCACTCCAGGCTGCTGTCTGGCTGCAGGGTGCAGGGGCTTCTCATGAGCACCTGCTAGAATGCAGGCTGCAGACAGCCACCTTTACTTGTCTGACTGGGCTTTCCTGGGAGAGGGTTATGGCCTGACCTCACGTAGTTCAGCTCCCCTCGCCCCTTGCTCACGGAGGGCTGGGTTTCAGGTGCTTCCCCAGTGGCTCCTTCCCAGCTCCAGTGTCTTAGGGGGTCCCCTCTGGGCTGCCTGGCTGACCTTGGGGTTCCCACCTCTGCAGACAGAGCATCTAGGCCCTGCCATGAGCATTGAGGCTCAGGACTTCAGTTCTGTCTTTCCCACGTGCCACCCTGGCTCCTGAGTCCCTGCCTGGCTCGACCCTCGGGCATCCCCACATCCTGGAGGCCAGGAGGAACCTGGGCAGCCACAGGGGCCTCCTGCCTGATGTTGACTTCTGGGTGGTCTGTGGAATGGACCCTTACATGCCAACAGAAGCTTTCTGAGTCTGCTCTGTCACCTTCCAGACCCACTGCTGAGAATGCCAGGAGGCGGGGACACTGAGAATGGGGAGAAACTCAAGGTAGGTGGGGACAAGCCTGGGCATTACTCCAGGAGCTCTAATCTTCTCCTTGTCAGTCCCTTGGCCCAGGAAACCCCTGAAGAGGTCAGCGTTTGGTGCTTGAAACTCAGCAAGTTGTGCATTCAGAAGGGATTAATTCTTGACTTTCCTAAGGCATATTATAGGAAATAAATGCTTTTCTCAGGTTATCCATGATGGCGGCAGGGGTGGGGAGAAAGCCAGGCCCCCAGCCCTGGAAATGGAAGGGTCTGGATCTTACTGACTTTTGGCCTCTAGAAGCCAAGTTCTCCCCTTCCCATAGGCCCCCTCGATCCCCTGCTTCCCCTCGCACTGTGGCTGAATCACCTTCTCAGGCCCGCTTGGTACTGGGGGCAACTGTGATTCTGAACCTGAGACGGGTGGGTTCTTACTCCGTTAGTGCTTTGAGTCTGGAGAGGTGCCTTCTTCACATAGTGTTTTGGGAGAATTCTCCAAAATTCATTCTGTCTCTTTGCAGGGCATGGCAAGTGCCCATGGTTTTCTCTAACAACTGAGAGAGGGAAAAACAAACTCCCAGCAACTGATGAGCCTCTCTGTACCAGGTGCTGTTGTTATCTAATCCTCACTGCCACCTCTGAGGTAGTTGTTACTTTCGCATCCTCGGTTCCCATCTCTGAACCTTAGAACATAAGGGTCAGAGACATTTCAGAGACTCTCTGTGGCCACACAGCCAGCAAGTGGCAGAGACGGGCTCTGAGTGAGTCTGGCTGCCTCTTAGGTGCACTGTGCCACACTGCCTCCTGCTCGTGACCTCGTTGGGAGGATGTATATTTCATAGTAGTATCTTACATAGAGGTGTATTATAATTTATAAAACATTTTCACTTTCATTGACTCAATTCATTCGCTCATTTATCATTCATTATGTATTTCCACCTATGTGGGCCAGGCCCTGTGCTGGGATATAGCTGTGAGCAAGTCCAGGATCCTGCCCTCACTGAGCGCACAGTCTAGAGCGGCACTGTCCGGTAGGGTAGCCACCTGCTGCCTGTGACTACGGGGCCCTTGAAATGTGGCTAGCATGCATATGAACTTTTATTTACTTTGATAAATTTCAGTTTATCTTGCACACGTGTCCAGTCACTACTGCATTGGACAGCATTGCAACCGTCAATTAGAGTAACTTGCTAGGTCTGTCTGGTTTGTTTTCCGTGGCTTCCTTAGGATTTGAAAAGCTTTCCTCTGGTTTCAGTGGGGAACTGCAAAGACCGTTTCCCCTCCCTCTGTACTTTCTGAGCACAGAGAGGAAGGTGACCAGGGAGCCTCCTGGTGATCCATGGGAATTACACGGACACCAACTCTGTAATGTTCTTGGTGGCTTGGGGAAGTCCTGCGGGATTCTGCACACAGCCTGTGAGCTCCTGGGGCCTTGTTCTGAGGTGCATTGGATTTTCCTGAGCTTGTACACTCAGGGATATCTGTAGGATTCAACAAAGAGGGTGTGATTGCCAGACCTTTGGTTGCAGCTTGGGGAGAGACCCCAGAGGTCGCCTGTTCAACCCCTGCGTTGTGCAGGTGGAGAGATGGAGGCCCAGAAACCTGGGTAACCTGCCCACAGTCACACAGCAACCAAAGCTGGGCTGGACCAAGGGACACCCTCTGTCATCAAGGATGTGAGTGGGTGGGTGGGCTTCCCTGGGGGCTCTGAGATGGGCAGAGGGGGCTGAGCTAACCATGTGCTGCTATGCTGAACACATCCTGGGACTGCAAGGCAGGACACAGGACCTGAGTTCTGGGCCCAGCCCCCCACTCCCCTGCTGTGTGACCCCAGCATTTCTAGGCCTCAGTTTCTTTGTTGGTAAGATGAGGAGGCTGGATCATCTGATGATTTGGAAATCCCTTCCACATTTGATTTTACGGTACACATAGCACCGGATCCACTTGCGTGGATGAGGAAACTGACTTTTAAGTAGCTTCTGAGTGGCAGGCAGGTCCTCAGACTCTAAACGTTTTGTGTTCCCTGTCTTGAGATGGGATGTCTGCAAGTGCAACCCCCCATGGCGTCCTTGGATTCTTTAGGCTGGGGCAGTCCCCTGGATTTGCTGCTGGGGACCCTGGGACTTGCAGGGGGAGGCTGCGTTGTTATAGAGCTGCCGTGTTTTCTGCCTGGGTCTCCTCCAGTGAGGGGTGTTTGTGAGAACATTGGAATCACAAAGTGGCCCATGGCGGAGAATGCAGCCAGAACAAAGGCGCCCTCTCCCCACCGGGCTGGGGGAATACTAACTAGTTGACAGGAATTTTAATATAAAACTCTCTCTCTTCCTTGTCATTCTGAGGTTTCAGGAAGCCTTCGGGCTTATCGTGTAGAGGCACACAGCACAGACAGGGCTTGGGGAGGTGAGAGGTGATTTCCTGCCATTCTTCTGTGGGGCGGGCTTCCCAGGGCGGTCATGCCAGGCTGACGGGCGCAGTGCGGGCTCCCGCTGCTGGGGGGAGAGCTGGGTTTTCATGGGGCAGCAGCCGAGGCAGGACCTGCAGCCATGAACCGCTTCAATGGGCTCTGCAAGGTGTGTTCGGAGCGCCGTTACCGCCAGGTGGGTGCTTGGCCCTATGGGGGGAGCCTATGGCATGTTGGGGGTAGAGGGTGGGGCCCATCTGTGCGGGACCTCTCTCCCCAGGAGCCCCTCCTCGCCTCCCCCTGCTCCCTGCAGGCTCGTTTTGATCTGGGGAGGAGGATAGGGGCAGGAGCTGGACCCACGGCCCAGCCTGTTGCCTACCACTCCTCTGTAGGGCCAGACGAGGCCCAGCTCTGTGCGTAGTCCTAACCACTGATGGGTGATGTGGTGTCCTTGGTGAGATTGTCTCGCTGACTTTCTGTTCTTTTTCTCTGGGGAGGGGTATGGATTAAAAAAGACATCTCAAGCCTGAGATCGAAGATGCCTTAGTTGCTGAGCAGCTGGGTGTTTCTGGAGGGGGATTTTGTATTTTTGCTCACTTTCCCTACTTCCGATGGGACCGCAGTGCCCATCCTGCCCTCTGCGTGTGTGTTGCTGTGTGCTTGTATGTGGGCTAGGATGTTTTTATATGTCTGTACATACACATGATCATCCTCCCCCACGGCCCCGATGCCTTGCGGTGGCTTAGGATTCCTCTGGCTTTGGAGTCTAACTTCGCTGAGAAGATTTGGCCTCACTCTTGCAAGCGGGGACAGAGTGGGGACTGATGATCCTGATAGCCCCAGAGCCTCTTCTGGAACTGCGATGGGGCATTTTTCCTATAAAAAAGGAATGGAGTCAGGGAGGGTGAAGGCAAGGGATATCCAAGCTGGAGGGGAGCTCAAAGTTTTTCTGATTTAAAAAATGTAGAGATGCCCCTCTGTTTGTTTTAATGACCACACTGGAATGTGGGTCCTGACTCCTCTGACAGGATTTGGCAGCTGCCCGTTAGGGGACCTAGTGTTTTCCCTCCAGTTCTCCCCAGTCCCAGGTTCTTCCCGGCAGCCCCCACTCTGCGCTTCTGCCCTCCCGGACCCAGATAGAGCAGCCGCTTTGGCACCAGCTTCTGGGTGCAGAGTGGTGAGGCAGAGAGAGAACTGGCTGAGGTGTCTGGAAGTCCTTGGTCACTTTGGGTCTATGGGCCAGAAGACTGGGGCATGCTGGCAGTCGGAGTGGGGCCAGGCGTGATTGTGGGCTGGACCTGGGGCCCTGGGACTCAGAGTTCAGGACAGCTCCTGTGTTAGAAACCAGCACAGAGTTGAGAGCACCAAGGTTTTTGTCAGACCTGAGTTCAAATCTACCTCTGTTCTACTTTGGCTGTGGCTCTTGAGCAAGTCACTTTACCTCTCTGAGCCTCGATTTCCTTGTCAGTAAAATAGGGATAATAAAGTCCAGTGATGCTGGTCTGAGCGTGAAGGGGATGACGTGTATGAAGTACCCGGCTCAGCGTCTGCTACGTACATCTAGGAAGCGTTTGGTACACGGTGGCAGTTGGGGATTGAAATCTAGGCAGGACAGAGGATCAGAAACTAGGCAGGAGGAGAAAAGTGAGGTGCTGGCATGGGCGAGGCCTGAGAGCAGTGGCAGCTCCTGCCCTGGACAGGAAAGAGCAGGAACCACCCCAGGAAGGACAGCCTCTGCCAGGAGCCAACGAGGAGTCAGGGCTGGGCTGTCCCCTTCACCAACTGCCCCCTTCACCAACTGACCAAGGTCAGAGAGGAAGGCTGAGAGCAGGAGGGTGGTGGGTGGCTAGGGTAGCGGGGGGTATCACTTATCACTTTGGGCCTTGATTTCCCTCTCTGTAAAATGGGCATCCTAAAACTAGCCCTGCATTCCCGTCAGGGCTGCAGGGAAGATCTTCTTTGGCCACTACCGTCTCAATGTGGTCAGCGATCATGATGGACAGAATATAATTCTGCTTCCTTCGTGTAGTCCACCCCTCACTCTGAGCTAGGGGGTGAGCGTGCTTCCTGACACCCCCTCCTCTTCTCCTCCTTCGCACCCCCCAGCTGGGCTGCACTGCAGTCTGGGCCGGCTCTTCTTAGGCTCGCATCCAGCAGGGTGACGGGGCTGTAGTCAACAGTCCCTATGGGACGAGGGGACCAGAGCCCGGCGGGGAGGCTGTCTTCCTGGAGCTCACTTCTCTCCAGCCTCAACTCTGGAGCCTTTACTTAAACCAGCTAGCCCGGAGCCCAGGGTGCTAGTGCTTGCTTTCCAGGCAGGAGGGGCTGTGGGCCTGTGGTGGGTGGGACTGGGGAAGTGCTGGAAAGGCTTTGGGACCCCAGCTTCCGCCTGGGCTGAGCGGTGGCTTGAGAGACCCCTAAAAATTCCTCCTGGTCCCGCCAGCCTCCTGGCATCTTCTCTGGCTTCAGGTGGGCCTGGCAACTAGTGGTCACTCCTTTCCTCCAGCTTTCCCCGCTTACCCCCGGGTTTGTTTTTCTTTCTTTCTTTCCATTTTTTTCCTCTTCCTGTCTTAGCTGCGTGTTTTCCCAGAATTCTTATGGGAACGGGGTATTTTCCTGCCCCCTCCCCCTTCCCCTTGTCTGTCAGATTTCCTGTTTTACAAACTGCTTTGAATCCAGGCCCGGGGCTGGTGGGAAGCAGAGCCTCGGGGGCCCCAGCTGCTTCCAAGGGCCTCTGTCACCCCGGGCCTCCTCCCTCCCCTTCCTTGTGCCCGGCCTTGGGATGGCCGGCAGGTGAATGCAGGTGCCCAGCCTTGGTGAGACAACCCTTAAAGGAAGGAGACAGAAGTCTTCTGACAAGGCCGTCACCCTTGACCTTTTCCAGTCTTGCTGAGCTGGCTTCTTTCTCAATTTGTCCCGGACACCCTTCCCCGTGCCTCACCAGGGTCGCTCCAAGTCCTGCTTCTTCCAGGGGGTCTCTGGGGACCCCTCTGAACCCCTTCCCTGACCCCTTCCCTGCTCCCTTAGCAGCCTGAATGAGCCGGCAGGTCACACTGCACACTGCATCCTTCTGAGGATGGGATGAGGCCAGGCTGTCCTCATTAAATTAGCCCTGGCTGAGTTCCTGCCATTAGGAAGTGTGGCATCCAAAGTCAAAGCAGGAAGGACTGTTCACAGCACAGTCCTCATGCTTTACTCTATTGCTTTTGTGCCCTGCTTTGCTTTGGAGACATTTGGGCATCCTCATGCCCTTCAGGGAGCCTGAGACCAAGGCCTCATGCCTCTGTACCTCAGCAGAGTCTGGTATGCAGTAGGAGCTCAATAATTGTGTATTGGTTTGAAAAGAGCATCCAGATAGTGGGGCCCTTGGGACTTCTGAAAGTAGGGGTAGCGGACCTACCAAGCATATGGGCCTCCACAGGCACAGAAAGGTTAGTGGCCGGTTGGGATTCAGCTGGGAGGCCTATCTGTGCCCTCCCCTCCCCATCTCCTGGCAGCCTCACTGAATGCCTCAAGGCCCTGGCCATGGGCTGCCCCAAGAACCCCAACTCTCTTCCTCTGACCCTTGTCCTGAGGCTGAGTGAGTGTGACCCAGTTTCCCCTCCTCTGTGCTCTGGGAAGGCAGCAACCAGGCTGACTTGGTCTTTGGGCCCTCAGCACAGGGCCAGCCCTGGGCCAATGCTCTGTGAGCCTCTGTGGGACAGGAAGAGGGGAGGGAGACACGGGCACAGGAGACACAGTGGATCACAGGCAAGGAGGAAGCGTGCAGCGCCGGTGGGCCTTTGGATAAAAGGCGGGGGATGCTGGGGTTGAGGTGGGCAAGGTTCACCCTTCTAAGACCTTGTCCATCCCAGGCCCTCCCTGCATTGGCTTGGGTTTACCTCCTGAGCTCTCAGCCTTCCCGCTTGGCCCACAACCCAGGGTCCAAGATGCCTGGGCTGAGACAGGGATAGTGAGTGGCTGGCCAGCTCCTTCTTGGCTCCAGTTCCCTTGGAGAGGAGGGTGGGTCTGGGGTGGGGCCTATGGGCTTCCCGACCTTAGGGACAGGGGCAACAGCCTCCAGCTTCTGGAAGTGACTGGGCAGGGCTGTGTCCTAGATCACCATCCCGAGGGGGAAGGACGGCTTTGGCTTCACCATCTGCTGCGACTCTCCGGTCCGCGTCCAGGCTGTGGATTCTGGTAAGTGAGTGGCTGGGGGAGGCCAGCCCTGCTTGCCTGCCATGCACCTGGCTTTGCAAACAGAGCCTGGAACAGAAAGGGGAGCCCCGAACTGGAGCAAAGTGTCCTGGTTTTGCAAAATGAAAAGAATAATATTTTTAAATGACCATAGATGAAACTGGAGGTTCATGAAAATATGTCCACTTTTTTTTTTTATCAAAACGAAAATAGGTTTTTATATTTTGTTTTTCAATCAGTTTAAACAGGAACTAAACTTACGTCAGTAACGGCTGCATGGGAAAATGAAAGTCATTTATTAAGTCTGCTTGGAATCAGTATTTTATCCTAGACCAAGCCTGATTAGCACTTTAAGAGAGTCATTCCTTCCCTACTTTTCACAAATAAGATTTCTCTTAATCACAGAGTGAGCATCTTAAGGGCAGAAGCCAGGGCTCAGTGATCAGGCTGTCCCCAGTGCCTGCACAGGGGTGGTGCTCCATGAACGGTGTAGGAGCCAGTGAAGTGTGTGAGCCTGGCAGCCGGGGAGGGTTCTCAAGGGGGTAGGAGGCCCTGGGGAGGGGGAGGTGACCTGGGGGAAGGGAGGACAGCAGAGAGGTGAGCCAGCACCAGGGGGAAGCAGGCAGGGAGGCGGTGAGGGCAAAGGGGTGCCTCCCTGCAAGGCCCTTGAGAGCTGCCAAGTTTGGCCCTCATTTCACAGATGAAGAAACGGAGAGAAAAAGGGTGGTCCTTGTCTAAGGTCACCATGGAAGCAAAGGACTCCAGGCCCTTTGAGGGGGTCTTGGGCTTCAGGGGGAGGAGGGCCCTGAATGGCTTTTCTTTGTCCCTGCAGGGGGCCCGGCAGAGCGGGCAGGGCTGCAGCAGCTGGACACAGTGCTGCAACTGAATGAGAGGCCGGTGGAGCACTGGAAATGTGTGGAGCTGGCCCACGAGATCCGGTGACAGGGGGCAGTGGGCGGGCGGCCGGGGCCTCGGGCTGATGACACACTCCCCCCTCCTCCCCAGCCCTGGCACACTGCCCTGCCGTGCCCTGCTCTTGTCAGTCCCTCCTTTGCCCAGCTGTGAGCAATTCACTTTGCTCCTTGGGGAATCGGTTTCTTGGCCTGAAAATGGAAGGTTCAGGCTCAGAGCAATTTTGGATCCCAGAGCAAACAGCAGGGAAGAAGCTCTCAAACAGACCCTGTGGTTCGTGACATGGCTCCAGAGGGTTGCTTTCCACTTTAGCTAATTATTTCTGCTACCTAAGAGCCAAGCCCATTCTTTTTTACGGATGTGTAGATGTTGCAAATGTATCAGTTGCACCGTTAAGAAATTATTTTAAAAAATGTTTGGGTCCTCTAAATTTTGACCCCCTAGGATAAAACTCTAACAGCCCCATTTTAGGTTTGCTTCTAGAATGACTAGATGAGGGGTTGCAGTCAGGTGGCTTGCTGACTCCTACTTGCTTATGTCTTGCCTGTGACAGGCATCACAAGTTGAGTATGGTGCTCTTTCCTGTTGAACCTGGCCTTGGCCTCAGGGTCCTTCTCAGCCACTGCCAGTCAATTAGAATTGACCTAAGAGACCCCTTTGCTGTCTCTGCTTTAAATGGCCTCTTCCATCCCTTCCCGTCCTAACACTGGGGGCTTCTCCCCTGTGTCTGCTTCCTCCTCCCTTTCCCTTCCTCTCAGGCCCCTACCCTGGCTGATACTGGTTTTCCCCAGGCTCAACATCTCTGTGTGATGCCCAACTTCCAGGAGCTGCCCCAGCGAGATCATCCTGCTCGTGTGGCGCATGGTCCCCCAGGTCAAGCCGGGGCCGGATGGCGGGGTCCTGCGGCGGGCCTCCTGCAAGTCGACACATGACCTCCAGTCACCCCCCAACAAGCGGGAGAAGAACTGCACCCACGGGGCCCAGGCACGGCCCGAGCAGCGGCACAGCTGCCACCTGGTGTGTGACAGCTCCGACGGGCTGCTGCTTGGCGGCTGGGAGCGCTACACTGAGGTGGCCAAGCGTGGGGGCCAGCACACCCTGCCTGCCCTGTCCCGTGCCACCGCCCCCACTGACCCCAACTACATCATCCTGGCCCCACTGAACCCTGGGAGCCAGGTATGAACAGCTGGTGCAGGGGAAGGTGAAGGGCATTGGGTCCCCATGGGAGGCCAGGAAGACTTAAGGACTCAAAGTTGTGTCGTGAGGAGCCTGCAAGGGGAAGGGAGTGTTAAGCAAGGAGACAGGCTATGTGCCTGCTCTGGCCTGTGCGAGCCTGTCCTGGGTGGAGAGGGCAGAGGGTTCTGCGTGGCCTCAGGGCACAGATCCAGGACCAGGGCATGCATAGGCTAGAAGATTTCACCTTTCAAGAAGGAAGAGCTTTCTACCAGCCGGTGCTTTTCCATAGTGGAGTGGGCTGCTTTTGTAGGTAGTGAGCCCGCGTCACAGGAGGTGTGAAAGCAGACACTGCATGATTGCATGGTGGGAAGATAATGTGCGTTTCTCAAAACATTAGTCCCATGAGATACTCTGGGAAAAAAGGTGTTCGAAGGGCAAAAAAGTGTGAGAAATATCCCATACTCTTCCTCTTCTGGGACATTTCCAATGCAAATTAGCCTATTGGAAGCTGTGAGGGTGTCCTGCAGTGAAGAAGGTGGCTTAACCTTGTTTAACTCAGCATTTCCCAAACTTACCTGATGGTGGCACCCTTTATGGCATGGTACTTAGCGTCCTACCATTTCAGTGTTCCGTGGGATGCACTTTGGAACAAGCTGCTGTAAAGGAAGGTGGGGACTTGCCAAGGGGTTAGACTTCATGGCACATAAAGCCTATTTCAAGTCTAATGTTCTGGGATTCTGTGTTCCCTCCAGGCCCCCTCTCCCAGCTGGTTAGCAGAACTGCTGTTTTTCCCTTGTGCCCTGAGGTGCTCCGCTTCCTATCCTCGGCCCTGCATCCAGCAGCTTGCTAGGCTGTCCTGCCCCGTTCCTGGGGCTGAGATGATTCTCCTGTTTTTCCCTTGCAGCTACTTCGACCTGTGTACCAGGAGGATACCATCCCCGAAGGTGAGTCTGCCCTCTGCTATAGTCCCCTCCTAGCCCTGAGGGACAGTGGAGGCCAGCGGAGGCCTGGCCCAGCCTCCTTCTGAGTTCAGAGACCTTTCTGATGGAGTCAAGGTCACCCAGCACATTGACACAGACTCTCTTTCCCCTTGGTACCTTTCCTCTCTCACTGAATCAATGTCCTTCTTCCTTAAAGCCAGAATGAGGAGGAAGAGAGGGGATCTTAACCAGAACAATCTAAGAGACAGAGTGTTCAGGACTCAGGCATTCAATTGAGTTTCATCCAGTTTTACTGAGCAACCAGTACACGTTAGGTGCTGTAGACAACGTGCTTGGGCCTGCATGGAAGAGAGTCATGGGGTTTGGAGCTGGAAGTCTCAAATTGGAGTTTTAGCTGTGTAACTTTGAGCAAATCATATCCCCTCACCAAGCCTCAGTTTCTTCATCTAGAAAATGGGACCAATAATTCCTACCTCAGAGGGCTGCGGGAAGGATTACACGAGAAAATGGTCATGAGTGGCAGCCTGTACGCTGAGAGACGCTGCACAGAGGGTAGTTGCCTTTGAAGGGCAGAGATGTCTCTGCTGTTTCATGCATTCCTCTCCTTTGGCCTTCAAATCCTGGCCAGGGATGGAAGCTGGGCTCAAAACCAATTCTTTCTCCCAGGAAACCTGAGATGTCCGTCTTGGTGCTGGAGCTGGCTGGGCATTCCTTGGGGCCCTCCACGTGTCTGTGGAGAGCTCCGACTCAAAAGTCCAGCTGGTGCCTGGAAGGTAGAGACCAGCCTTGCCAGGTGGCCTGTGATGCTCACCTTTGGTGTGCTTGAGCCCTTCTCCTGGTGCCTTCAGGATGCCCTTGAACTCGCTCCTTGAGAGGGGCTTTCTCATAGCCACTCGCAGACTTGCTTCCTTGCCACTTTCCTCTATCGGTGGCGTGAAGATGATGTCTGTTTGGATACTTGGAAAGGTGCTTGTGCCTCTTTTGGGTGCAGAGGGTTCCTATCAGGCTCGGGGGTGCTGATGGAAGCCACCTTCTTTCCCTCCAGTCTGGGGCATTTGAGCAGTTGGGCCTGGTCTGTTGGAAATGAATCTACGTTCCTTCCGGGCAGGAGTCCGATAGCGATTCGACAATGAGTTTTTAAAAAGGTTTTAGTCGGTACATTAGGTTAGAGCGGAGGTGCCACTGCTAGGGGGCTTTAGTAAGGGCAAGGGGCCTGGGCCTGGCTCATTTCTCTGGGCCCAGGGCTGGATCCAGGGCCTGGCAGATACTCAGTTGAGTCTCAGTTGAGTGATTGGCTGAAGGAGAATGACTCTGGCGGCCTCCGAGGGTTTGGAGGCTGGTCATGGAGGAAGGGAGCTGGATTGGTGTGTGCCTGCAGCGGGCACATGGGCACAGGCCGGGTGGTCTGAGATTGAGTCCTTCTCAGCCCGAGAGATCGCTCTGTCTCACCCTGGTGTGCTCCCAACCTGTGTCCATGTTTTCATTCCCCTCTGAGGGTATGATACTTACTGAATCAAGAAGGGGCAAGTGATGAAATGATGATGATGTTAATAACAATGGTAACTTTTTGAATGCATTGTATTAAGATTTTGACTATACTTCATTTATTCTTCATAATAATAATCCTTCTGGTATCCAAGGACATCTTTGCTTTTTACCAGGGATTGAGTCTCTGCAGCTCCCAGTCCTGGTGTTCAAAGGAAGGGGTGAAATTCAGGGCACAAAGCTTCCCTTGAACACACTTGGGTTTGTCCAGAGGTTGAGGCTGTCACCAGGGTGCCAACTTCTCCATCCCCTCCTCTGGCCGGGCTGCCAGGAGGTAGCCTTTCAGGAGGAGTGCTGAGCCATCCTGAGTTGAATGGGAGGGAGGGTTGAGCTATTCTGAGTTGAATAGGGTCTGGTGCCCTGCCGGGGCCTGGGGTGCTTGCCTGCCTGTGGTTGGCATGTTCCCCAGGGCCGCTGGTGCTCTCGGCATTGTCCCTTGCCCTGTGAAGGTGGCCCGGCCTCAGATTTGCTGTTGCAAGGGCAAGGTGGCTGCCAGGGCTCGCCTCGGAAGCCGGGAGCAAAGCCATGTGCTTCCTGTGTTTGGTCAGCGAAGCAGGTATAGAGGAACGGGGTGACGTGGGGGTCTGGACCAGACATTGTACTAGGTAGCAGGTGGGAAGCAAACGAGTTTGCCTTCATAGAGCTCAGTAACTGGGTTGCAACCTGGACTGTTCTGAAAAAAGATACTTCCAAAATCAGTTTTGGAGAGCCACTCCTACCTGCAACACATTATCCAGGGGTGGGTGGAGATTGGGGCACTAGGACATGAGTGTCACACAGGTTGAGTTGATTCTGACTTGTATCATTTACTGGCCAAATGACCTTGGGCAAGTCACCCAACCACTCCAGGCCTCAGTTTCCTTGTCTATAAAATGGGGGTAAATAAGCCTTTCCTCTCGGAGGGCAGAGTTGTGTGTCAGGTGGTTTATTTGTGATTCTCAAAGCCCTACGTAAAGATTGTGTGACAGCCCTGGACAGCTGGGCTAGGGAAGGGAAGGGAAGAATTTTTTTTGTTTTGTTTTGTTTTTTTTTTAAAGTCTGAGACTGGGGGCAGCATCTGCAGACAGTGACCTTTTGAAATTTTGGTCTATTTTGTCTCAGTCCCCTGCTTGTCAGTCCTGTGTGGTTTGCCTTCTCTGGCCTAGGCTTGGCCCTGTTAAATTAGACTGTCTAGATCCAGGCTGACCCTGGGCCCCAGTTGCAGGGTGGTTTGAGGCCCTGTCTGTCCTTCCACCCGCCCTGTTGGGTAGATGACTCAGTGGCTTAGGGTTTGTGATAATCCCTGGTGCACTCACACTCTGATACAATCCACCAAGCCCTTTCCTACCAAGTCCCTTGTGTGACCCTCCCGCCAGCCCTGGGGCAAGCAAGCACAATCCGTATCATCTCCACTTTGCAGGGGAGAAACCCTGACTCAGAGGGGGAAGGAACCTGTTCAGGGTTGCACAGCCAGTACCTGCCTTGGGAAGTCAGTGATCGAGTTCGGGTGTCTTATCCAACTCAAATCCAGCGCAGATCTCACGACTCAGGATGGTTATGTCAGCAGCAGGGCGGGGGCCTGGCAGTGCATGCCCCTCTGGGGCTGAGGTGCAGAGCGGGCTGGGACAAGGAGCTGTGGGACTTCTTCCTTTCGTCTGCTCCCCCTGTGCCCATCCAGGCTCATGTTCTTTCTTTCCCTCTCTGAGTGACTCACTGAAGAGGCAGGAAGTGGTTTGACTTACCATGGTTTGAGTGCTGCCCCCAGACTCGACTGTGATCAGTGGTCACTTGTCGGGGAGAGTCAACTTGTTTTTCTCACCCCGCTCTGTGGGTGGGAGGAGGAAGCAGGTGTGAAACCTTCTGAGCGGAGGGTTTCCTTTGAGGCCGTGGGCCTTGCGTTGGTGGGGAGCTTCCCTGGGATGTAGCTGGGGTCAGGCCACCTGTTCACCCCAGGCTGCCAGGGCTGGGGGTGGCAGAAGGAGGCCTGGGCCTTGGGCCTCAGGTTGGGCACCCAGGTCAGGGGGGGCCCGTCAGTTGCCCGCCTGGCAGCAGGAACCCCCTGGAAGGGGCCCAGGTGTGTGTGGAGCCTGATTACTTTAGCTTGTCTCCCACCTGCCCGTGTCCAGGAATCCCTCACTTTTCAGCTACTCTGTTTCTTGTCCCTCTACCCATTTGATGGGACGTGATAAAGACCTGTACATTACCCCTTGTTCCGGTGAGGGTATGTGTCCAGCAGTGTCCCCTTAATGAGGGACCCTCTGCTGCTGCAGCCTGTGCTGTCTTCCCTGGGGGTCTCCTTGTTTCTCCCTTTCCCTCTCCTTTTTATAATTAGAATAATTTTGTTAATAATTCGTTAGTTGGTGGCCAAGCAGAAGTACCTCCTGGATGCCGTGAAGTCTGGGATTCCCAGAGTTTCATGGGGCACCTGATTTCTAAACTTGCTTGTTCAAGTGGAGGTATCACAATAACAAAAACAACAACAAGTTAGCAGCCAACTTTTATCACACACTCAATAGGTCCCAGGCACTGTTCTAAAGACTTAGAGTGTCTCATTTAATCCTCACAGCAGCCCAGTGAGCTTGGTGCTGTTGTTACAGTTGAGGAAACCAAGACTCTGAGGGTGAAGAAAGTTGCCCGAGGTCACTGAACTAGGAAGAGGGGAGCGGGATTTGAGCGCAGCTATCTGGCTTCAGAGCTTGTGCTCTTTACCGAGACCTGGGGCAGCCAGTGCCACTCCTTGTTTTAGACTCACTGAAGTGAGCCAGGCTGCTGGCTCTGATGCCTCCTGGGAAAGCCTTGGTCTCTGCCACCACTGCAGAGAATGGGTCTTTGTCCCTGGCGCTGGGAGGTGGTCGAATGGGTGAGCTGGGCTGGGCGTGTGCAGGGAATAGTGGGGATGGTGGCAGGGTGGGGGTGGGGGCCCATACCCTGCCACACAGCGTGGTCACCGCTCTGCTCCGACTGATTGTCCCACATGGAACTGTGGGCCCAGTGAGGTCAGATCTTCTGATTTCTCAAATATGAGAGATTTCTTGATCTTTAAAAGTATGAGGCCAAACTGATAAGTCTGATTTGGGCCTGGATCACCAGGTGAGGACTGTTGCCTCTATCCTAGTTGGTCTTTCCCAGCTGCGTTCTAGCCCTGGAGTTGCTTGTTGACATGTCAGTGTCTCTCACTACAGTGGGAGGGAATTCCTTGAGGCCTGAGGTCTGTCTGAAGCCTCTCGATAGTCTCAGCACCTTGCACAGCGCCTGGCACAGAGTAGCTGCTCAGTAAGTGGTCGTTGGTGGAAAGAATCTCTGTTCCCGGTTTCTACAGACGAACCTGCTGTTGCAGGGGTGTCGGAAACGCCTCACAGTCCCCCATCTCTGTTCTGCAGAATCAGGGAGTCCCAGTAAAGGGAAGTCCTACACGGGCCTGGGGAAGAAGTCCCGGCTGATGAAGACGGTGCAGACCATGAAGGGCCATGGGAACTACCAGAACTGCCCAGTCATGAGGCCACACGCCACACACTCAAGCTATGGCACCTATGTCACCCTGGCCCCCAAAGTCCTGGTGTTCCCCGTCTTTGTTCAGGTGAGCCTGTGGCCTCCAGGGTTCCCTCAGGAGGAAGTGAGAAAGAGGAGGGCTTTTGCCCCAGGACTGAGGATGCTGCCTCATCCTAGGACTGAGGGCCCCCTTTTGGGAGAGATAAATAGCTTCCGATGCCCAGGATTCTGGGGTTGTACCGAGGGAGAAGAGATTTCCAGGAGGATACAGAGGAAAAAGTGGGGCCAGGGAAGCCCAGCAATAAGGGAGTCCTCTCCTTTCCCTCCTCACTTCCCCTCTACCTGAGGACAGGGCAGACACACAACAGCTGCTTGTAATGTCGCAGGGCCTGTTTGCTGAGCCTTCCACTCCCTGGCTCACCTAGTGGTTTGATATTTGGAAATGACCAAGGGAGACCCCGAGGCCTGGCGCTGGCATCGTGTCTGCTCTCCTTGGTCTCTGCAAACGCGTCTGGCCGGGGTTCGTTGGTGGTCTGAGATTCATTGGCCCTCCCTTCTTCTACTTCTCCCTCTTCTTCCTCCCTCTCTTCCTCCCCATTTCTCTCTCCTTCTCTTTAGAAATAACCTTTATTCCATCACCCAGATATAACAGTGTGAACATTTAGGTGTCTTTTGTGTGTCCATGCATACATTTAAAAAAAAAGAAAACATATCTTATTCTATATTTTATATCCTGTTGCCTTTGTTACATGAAAATCGTAGCATGAACATTTCCCACATGATTAAATGTTCTTGGAGCCTGTGTTTTATAGAGGTTGCACACTTTTCTGTTACATGGATACACCACATTTAGTTAACCAGTTCCCCATTCAGATACTTTGTCTAGTCTTTCGCTATTGTAAATAACTCTGTGATAAAAATCCTCGTGCATGAATTACCTCTCTGGTTATTTTCCTTGGGAGTGATTCCTAGAAGTAAAATGACTGGGTCACGGGTCATAAACATTTTAATGGCTCTTTACTGACGAATCTTCCTGCTTTTCAGGAAGATTCTATTGCTTTATCCTCTCGTTAGCAGCATAGAGGTGACATGGCCCTTAGGGCTTCATTTTTGACCTTGTCTAGTCTCCCTGACATCCCGCTCTGAGCCTGTCACTGTCCCGTGGATCTTAGAACTCACACTTTGTTAGGGCACAACAATCCCTGGCAGGCCACATACCTCTCCTTAGCTCTGTTGGCAGGGCCTGGCCTTTGCCTTTCTGTTGGTCTCTTTCTTAGGATGTGACACAAAGTTCTTGACATCTATGGGGGTTTATTTTCATTTTTATTTTAAAATTTTTATAAGAAATTAAAATTCATCTTTAAAAAGTTATGAGGACATTTAACTTGTGAAATATATAAACTAAAAACGGGATAACATTTAAATGAACAGTTTAACAAATAATTATGAAGTAAATATCCACTAAGATAATAGGAAGAGACCATTGCCACCACTCCAGAAGCCCATATATCTATCTGTTCCTGATCAGAATGTCCTCTTTTCCCATCAGAGGTACCCACTAGCCTGACTTTAGGGTAATCATTTCTTTGCTTTTCTTTACTTTTACCATCTATGTATGTTTCCATAAATAACATGTTTTATTTGGCCTCTCTGAAAGTTATTTAATGAAATTGTACTGCATATACTCTTTTGGGTCTTGCTTCTTTTGCTCCCCATTATTTATAAGAGCCATCGGGTTGTTATGTGTAGTTATTAATTTCATTGTCTTTGTGTGATGTGATGTACTTAGATGTTTGGGCGAGAATTGGTACCTGGGGAACTGATGGCTGAAAAAGCGTCAGCTCAAGTGTATTATGAAAGCAGAATAAGGACCGTCTTGGTCTTGAAGGAACTCAAGTGACTAAATCTCTTGGCATGTGGCTCTCGGGATGCCTCCTGGGGCTGACAGCAGGGACCTTCCTATGAGACATGAACAAGACAGGTGGGAGAATGTGTGGGGGCTGGAAGGGTCCAGGAGCCCATGTAGGGTGCAGGGAGCTGCAGGGGAGGTGTGCAGGGGGCCTAAGCATGTGGTTAGACTTCCTGCCAGAGAGCGTAGCTCTCATGGTGAGAGTTGGTGGGGAAGGTGGTAGCAACAGTTCTGCACAGGACAGCAGCGTCCGTCTTTCTGTTTCCTTCTTGCACATGAGGGGGTGTGTGGGTTCTCAGGTTGGGGGAGGGCTGCCAGACTTCTCTCTGTCAGAGGGCTCTCTGTGGCTAGCTTTGACTGGCTGCCGCCCCCTCCCCGTGGTCCCTACCAGGCCTCTTTGAATTGCCCACTCAGCTAGAGCCTTGCTCTGTCTCAGCCTCTAGATCTCTGTAACCCTGCCCGGACCCTCCTGTTGTCGGAGGAGCTGCTGCTGTATGAGGGGAGGAACAAGGCTGCCCAGGTAAGACTTTCATCTGTGTTTCCCGGGGGTGGTGGTGGGGATTTCCTGGGGCGCTTCATTGGCATCCTCCAGGCCCCTCATTTTTCTCTCTTCCTGGTGGTCTTAGAATTGTACAGTCTCAGGGTAGAGGAGAACCAAAAAATCCCCCCACCTCGTTCCTGCTGCCCTCCTTACCGAATGGCTACCCAGCCTTTTCTTGTACCTTTCCAATCATGGGGAACTTACCTCCTCTCAAAGCTATTTAGTCCATCTTTGATGGTTAGAAAGTTTCCCCAGCCCCTAAAGACATCCTACCGTTTACCCCAAACTCTTCTAAGAAGAAGAGATGGCAATTCACCCCAGCTGTGGTGAGTAACTTTGGGGGTGAGAAAATTAAAGCTGTTAACCAAAGTGAATTTTTAGAGGAGTATCAGTTACCTGAGTTTTCTGGGTCTGTATTGACCCAAATCCTATATCCTCTTCAGAGAGATGAGTCTATGATTTCTCCTGGGTTCCTGCTCTGCCAACAGAGTGCTGAGGTGGGGCCTTGCCACTCTTCCTGGGAGAAACCTTCTCTAATTGGGAGGATGTCACTCACCCACACAGTCCCCAGAGCTGGTCAGGTTCCAGCTCAGTCCCTGAGCTTAAAACTACTTGGGAACAGAAGTTGGAGCCCTGGGATCTGGCCCAGCTCCCTGGGGCCATGGGTGGGGCAGGGGGCTTGCTGCAGGTTAGGCCCTGATGCATAGCTGGCTTGGCCTAGTCATGTGGCAGCTCGGGGTATTGGAAAGATCAGGAAACTTGGAGACAGGAAGCCTATATCCAGCCCCGGCTCTGCTGCTGGCTCACTTGTGAATTCTCCCTTCTTCCTCAGTCTTCTTATCTGAGCAGTGGGTATGCGTGTATTTGAGGCAGCAAGGGCAGGGTCAGAGGTTGACTGATGTCTAAGGGGCCCTTTCAGCCTCCACATTCTGGGGTACTGTGTGTGATTGTGGCTAAAGCAGGAAGTTAGTTTTGTTTTTTAAACAAGCCAGCTGAAACTCATATGTTCCAAATGAACCTTGTCTTTCTTAAAGGAACCCCCCGGGGGGACCGTGTGCTTATTTCTACCACGCTGTATTGCTCACTGCGTTTCTGGACCTCCTCTTTGGGATATTTCCTAAGAATCTCAGCACATCTAAGCTGTCTCAGTGGGAGAAACTTCATCTGTTGAGAGGGATTTAAGTTTTAGGAAAGAGAAGCTGGAGCTATGTTTGGTGAATAAATGTGTATTGGGGCTAAGTCAGGTGTTCAAGGGTCAAAAAGTAAGGTGTGGCATAAATTCACCAGACTCCTAAGAAGGCAGTTAGAAACGGCAGCCACCCTGGAACATACACATATGTTAAATTTGGTCTTCTGTTTGTCCACTCGCCATTAAATCTGCAAACATTGGGTACTTATTATGTATCCTCACTGTCTATGCATTTTATACACTTGATCCCAATTAGTTCTCGCAGCACCCCCACGACAGGCAAGGTTGTCCCCATTCTGTAGTTGAGACACTGAGGCTCCAGTGAGATAAACTGGGAGCCGAGGGTCTCAAGGCTGGCAAGGGATGGAGCCAGGATTAGCACTCCAGCTCGCTCTGGCCCAGCCGTGCTTTCCATGATCCCCTGCTGCCGCGGGTATCTTTGTTTAAAAACCAACTGAGGAGCACAGGCTGAAACCACAGCCTGGCTGCAGTTACAATTTGTCCAAAAAGATCTTTGCTCATAGCTCTTTGGAGCCTTAAAGCCAAGAGACCCCACCGCGCCCCACCCCCGAGATTGGAGGAAGTGATTTGAAGACAAGTAAAATAAATACATTCCTTTCTCTTGAAGTACTATAGCAACCAAATTTGTGAATCTTGGTACCCTATCATGTTACTCAGCCCCAAAACATAAACCAATTCGAGAGGGATTTGGGTAAATTCATAGAAGCTCAGTGTTGGTTGGGCCCTCAGGAGTCATCCATTCTAATTGTTTCCCTGTAACTTTCCAGGTAATGGTTTTTGAATCTGCAGGGGCAGCTGTCTGAACAGCGATTTTATTACTGGAGAGTGCTGAATTGTGGAAAGTTTTCCCTTCCTCTTAATAGAAATCTTTATTTCCCCCTTGGTTCTTTGTCCCATCTCTTCTCTGGGCATGCTCAAGTTTGCTAACTTCTGTGAGCTGATCCAGTCCCACACACCGAACTGCCCTGGTCATACCCCCTCCCAGAAGTCACAAACTTGGTTAATGTGGCCTGAGGTTAAATCAGCATTTTGGACCTGCCACATTTATGCATTCAAACAATGGTTATTGAGCATCTACAACGTAGCCAGGCTCAGTGCTAGGTTCCAGGAATACCGTGAAGCACAGGACAGACACACCCTCACTTTACACACTGACTCAGGGAGTTTAATATTAACTAAGGCACCAAGGTCTTTTCTGCCCTTGGGCCAGGTTCTCAGGAAGAAGCTTGGTTAGGGCCACTTAGAAGTCACCCTCCAAGTTGTAAGGATTCCCTAACCAAGTGATCCCTCAACCCTTGACCCTTTGGAAAAACAGATGAGTCCTTGGAGCAAGTATGGGGAAGACACCTGGTGAGCCCTATGGCCTGTTGCGGAAGGCAGCAGGTAATCAGGCCATGGGGGTGGGCATTGCTCCACTGTGGGCTGCTGTGGCCCCCACTGGATCCTGTGAGATGTGAGGGGTCCACATGCCCTCCCCTGGCACACTTGCCCCTCTGCCCTGCCTCCAGCTATGTGCCAGCTCTGGCCTTTCCCTGACCCGACCTTTGGGGAAATTCTTCATTCATGCCTTAATCACTTCCTGTCTAGACCATATTCTCCGCTCTGGGAATCTGAGCTGGAGCAGCGGCCTGGCCCTTTTCTCACCTTGCCAGTGGCTCCTCCCTCCGCGCCCTCCTTCCAGTCCCCTCTGGGGCTGGGCTGGCTTTTGACTTTCTAGGCTCCTGACAGATTGCTCCAACTCTTCCCCTGCCAGCCTCCCTCTGGGTCTGGAGGTGACTGACAGACTTCCCTTGAGTCGGGGACATGTTTTGTGGGAGCCTGAGGGGTCGCTTGTGTTTCTGGTAGTTTAGAGCCTTCTTCCCATTGCTTGGACTTTGGAGTCTTCTCCTCAGACAACCATCCCTTTGAATCTTTCTGAACTCTCCGGTCATTTTCTTCTCCTCCCTTAACTTTATTGTTTTTGGTCTCCTTTGCTCCTCTTTTTTGGCCCTTGTTTGGATTCTTTCACATTCCATAGGCGTATTGCTACCTGAGCAATGGGCCCTGGTTGTGTGGCTGTGGACGGTCACTTAGCCTCTCTGAGTTCTGGGGTCCTCATCTGTAAATGAGAGCAATGGTTTTATTTACAAGTGAGTATCCACTGAGCAGACACTAAGCGTTTAACAAATGGAGGCTTCTCGTGGGCCATATTGAGACAGGGCTATGGTGGGAAGGGGGTTGGATAGGTCCACCACCAAGATCCCTTCCAGCCTTCGTGTTCGGGCCCCATTGGAGAAGCTAGAGCCCCTGGGAACTTCTGCTCAAGGATGTGCCCCTGTTGTCTCTGTGACCCATATTTCCCCAAACTACTGTTTGTGCTACACTCAGAAGCCAAGCAATCCTTTGATATATTTTATTAATATATAAATTTAAATGACAAAAATAACAGTCTCATTGCAAAAAAAATGCAAATTAAACCATAATATATAAAGTAAAATTCCACTCCCTGGAGTGAGGAGTGTGTTGAATATCTTAGATATTTTTAAAAATGTGTAAATATAGAGACATTTATAGATTTGTTTTATAAAGTTAGATTATACTCTAGGTATTTTCACCTTGCACTATTTTGACTTATGATAGACAGATTTCTATTTCTGCCCACATAGCTCTACTTTTTTTTTTCAATAGTTGCATAAAATTCCTACCATATGAAGGTTGCATAATTTATTTTATCCATCCTCTCTTGATGGGCATTTCTGTTATTTTCTTTTTTAAAATTAAAAAAAAATGCTGCTGAGACCATCCTTATGCGTTTATATTTATACATCCTTATAAATATTTCTGTAGGACAGAGTCTTAGAGTAGAGCCTTGGGGTCATCTTGTGCCCCTCAGTGCACGCCAAGCCTTCTGGCTAATTCTTCTTGCTTCAGAAGAGATGAAGTATCAGGTTTTGACACCTCAAAGGGAAGTTCACATCATTAATAATATTTTGTTTTCTTTGGAGAATCTAAAATTGGATTTTATTGCTTTTGATGAAAGGCCACTGCAAGATTTACAAAACAAAGAACAGTGTAATCTTTAGTGGCATTAGAGGATCAAGTGGATTTTTTTAGCATAAAACTATGCTGAGCATGCCTGTTGGTTTACCTATAATGTCTAAAAATAGCTTTTGCCTTTATTTTTGGAGCAGCTAGTGCATAAAAGAGATAAAAGTCACGTACGTGTCTGTATTGGAGCGTAAGTAACTGGCTTTTTCTTGAGCTAATTTCTCATTAATGCAGTTAAAATTATCTGCAAGGAATTTAGTAATATGACCTCACGCTGCGTGCCGCTTCCCTTCAGTCTGAGGAGAGCTTGTGGAAAAAGCCTGTGAGCGACTAGGCAGGGCCCCTTCTCCCTGTTTGCACCGATGACAAAATTGAGGCTCAGCGGGTCAAGGGAACTTAACCAATCATTTTGTGGTTCATTAGTGGCAGAGCTGGGATAGGAGCCTCATGCCTTCTGACTCCACGTCCAGTGCTCTTTCAGTCAGACGCTGACAGTAGAATAAAAGCCAGTATGGAACATCTTATAGCTCAAGGGCGACTCCAAGCCAAGAGTGCTGGGCTGGAGACTCCAGGGGCATTTGGGTAGAGGGTGGGCCTGGGGGCATCGGGCTGTAGACAGGCTTGCAGACACCATCTGCGTGGAGGGTGAGGACTTTCCCTTTCTTCTATTTTTTCCTACTTGGAGGGGTGAAAGTTTAGAAAACTGGAGGGTGATGGGACCGTCTTGACCACAGGTCAGGTGTCTGCCCTTGGCTGTAGCCACATCAAGTGCTGCCCCCGGTTCCGCGTGAGGTGATGAGGATGTGTTACCTGAACCTTCAGTGGGGTCATGGCTCCTAGCCTCTCAGGGACAACAGGGCAGCCAGTTCTCTTTGCTCTCTCATGACACAGGTGACACTGTTTGCCTACTCGGACCTGCTGCTCTTCACCAAGGAGGACGAGCCTGGCCGCTGTGACGTCCTGAGGAACCCCCTGTACCTCCAGAGTGTGAAGCTGCAGGAAGGTAAGCAGGTGCCTGGGCTGCTCCCCACTTGCCCCAAGTCCCGCTGCTCTGGACACCCGTCTGGGATCTGGCTGCCAGCCATCAGCGGGGCATTTGAGTGTGTGCTGTCGGGCTCTGTCCCTGGGCTGGTAGGCTCTCAGACATTGGCCTTTCTTCTAGGCTGGCAAGTCTTCTGATATGCCCTGAGCTTTTCAGGAAGGTTTCTATTCTAGAGACCTTTCAGGGAGCAATGGAATAGGGTGGGTAGAGCTTTGGACTCAGACAGACCTGTGTTCAAATCTTGACCCTGCCCCTTACTACTGGTGTGACCTTGGGCAAGTTACTCACCCTCTCTGAGTCTCATGTGTAAGTGGGGATAATAATAGTATCTCAGAAGGTTGTCGTGAAGATTAAATTAGGTCGTAAGTGCAAAGTGCCTGGCCCATAACAGGTGCCCAATAAGTGCTTGTTGCCACCCCACAGATCGTGGATGGAGACCACTGCTCCCACTCCACCCAGCCGCATGGCCCAGCCTGAGCCCAGGCAGATGGGCACAGGCATGTGTGGGAGCACGAAGGGAATTTCTAACCCAAACTTTCCACCGTGCCCTCCTCCGCTCGTGGGACGGGAAGCCAGTTGGGAGTATCTGTCGGCGGTTTGGTTTGGCGCCTGAGGTCTCTGCTGAAAGGGGCTCGATTTCCTCTCTAAGATTATGAAAACAACAACAGACCTGTTTGAGGGTGGGTGACAGGGGCAGGGAGGAAAATATTACCCAGCGAAAGAATTCTGTTTTGGCGGGTTTTGCTCCAGGAAAACTTCCTGACTGTTGCAAACCCATCCTGTGTGCTCGGTGCCCTGGCGGTTCCTCCTCCTTGGAAACCCGGTCAGTGTGAGAACCTCCACTCTCACTTCCCCACCGGAAGCCCCTTACGACTTCTCTGGCTCTGGCTTTCTCCTGCCTAGGGAAGGGAAAAGCGAGTCACCTTGCTCAGGGGCCAGTCCCTCCCTCAGGGCGGGCTCAGCTTGACCCAGGGGCAGTGGGAAGGAGCAGTCCTCTGAGCCACTGCAGCTCAGGCACTGGTGTTCCAGGTGCTCCCCTGTGCCTGCTGGAGGGGAGCACGTTAGAGCTGCAGCAGACTCTTCCCTGGCCTTCCCTGCGGCCCACCTGCCCCTCCCTGGCCCCCCCCCCC